>DWLS01001435.1:0-21828 GCA_018246255.1 Pachliopta kotzebuea | reverse complement strand
GCGGCGGTGAATCACTTACCATCAGGTGACCCGTCTTGCTCGTTTGCCTCTCAGATGTTATAAAAAAAAAAAAAAGATATCCATTTTATTACTGACAATTTACTATTATACTGGTGGTAGATCTCTATTGCTGGAGACTGTTTAAGTATGTACCACCGTATTGCAGCTGATAAACAGCATTGTGAAAACATTACTGTATTCCGGTTTGAAAGGCGTTGTAGCTAGTAATGTTACTAGAGTAACGAGACCTGTTATCTTGTGTCTCTAGGCAAATGCAATGTATACCATATCATCACCACGTTATCAGCAGGCGTATCACTTACTATCAGATGAACGCCATGCTTGTCTCATCAACTTCGCGTCAACATTAACTTACTAAATAATTTTTTTTATCAGAAGAAACTTAGTTCTCAACAACATACCAAGGATATACCTAAACACCTACTAGCCTAATGAATTCGGAATATTTAAATAATAATATATATATACGGGAAACGGGGTTTAGAATAGTTGCAAATAGTTTAAACGAGTTTATAAAACGTATATAAGTTTATATATTATAGTCGAAAGATGTGTAAATAAAAAATAAGAACATGACTACATATATGTATGTATTTTCATATCACATATGTGTATGTATTTTCTTATTTATCTGCATATTTTTAATGTACAAATACATGCATTTAAAAAACCATAAAATTTTGTACAAATAATCATATTGGAGCATTGGTATTAAATTATGTAAACAGGATAAAATCCTCTCAATAATAATATACTAAGCATTTTCTGAGATTGATTAAAGCGACTATTATTTATATATAAGAAAATGAAAACTCCTCCACAGTCCGGATCAATAGCGCCGTTCGCACCTACGTCGCGTCTCCTCGCACCCCCTCGGATACTGAATTATTCATAACCAAATTATTAATAACAATAACCCAGCCCGAAATACCCCACCACGTTTATTATTGCTGTCCATTATCCCGTTGGGATATATTAACTTTGTATTAATAAAAAAAATTCAAATGCACCGCTTACAAGCTTAAGCGCGGGCTTTGGATTGTTTGGAGTTCTCACATTAAAAAAAGGGGGTTAATAAATTGTAATTTGATTTGTGTGGACGGCATTACTTGGATTGTGGTGAGACTGTTATCATGTAATCCTATATGACTAGAACTCATAACTACTAATGTTACAATAGTTATGAGTTCTCATTATGAAAGTCTAAGATATATTGGTGTTAGATCCCAGTTGCCGGAGATCGTCTAGGTACCGCCTCAGCTCGAACTGCAACAGACAAAGAGTACTGTGTGAACATTACTGTGTACCAGTTTAAAAGGTGTTGTAAGGTTACTGCGTTAACGAGACTTAATACCTTATGTGTCATTTTAACCAGCGCCGCCCTTTCGCTTGCCTAGAGATCAGGTCACATATCTGATGTGATCTGATCTGTTCTGCCCTGTTCTGTTCTTCTTGTTAGAAAAGAACACAAACGATGCTGTGAAACAGAATATTTATTTAATCTTCAGCTATTCTTTTTAGCTGATAGTATTTAAACACAGTCTACTTCTGTGTTGACAAACCATTACTTTTGCTGACTACGGTTTCCGATAGTTTTTTTGTTCAGGATCTACTGGAAATCCTTACTGCAGGAGTCCAAAAAACTCAATCTGTTTGGCATGATAGTTATCACCAGGTATGAATATATCAGTATTTTATGCCTCCAGACGAGCATCTGATGGTAAAACATTAACCTGCTAGTAATAATAGCATATTGTGCTTGTCGTCTTGAGACATAAGTTGTTAAATTTAGTACTGATATTTGCATATTACTGTTTGTCTGCTGCAATAGGAGCTGCTGTGGTACCTAACTAGGTTTCCAGCAACACAAACCTATTATCAATGAACTGAAGTTTGAAATATTTAATAAAAATTCTCACCGTTGATTAGGGTACTGTCCCCAGAGCTCACATTACACTAAGCAAATCATATCAAAACAATTCAAACAATTTACTTTAGAGAATCACGCGCTGAGGGTGCGTCAGCCGTATGAATGATCGCTTTATCCAGCTAAAGTTAATTTCCTCTCTCACACCAACAAATTCAGCCTCCGGACGGCACAATGGAGCATATTTGCTTATCTTTAATTGATTCACTCTAACCCTCGCTACTGATAAGGATTAGCTCTATTCACGCTGACTTTTACAAGGGTAGTTCTCCCTTAACGAGGGAACAGTCATAGATCGAATTAAGAAGCGGGGTATTAAACCATCATTGCCTATAATAAGTTTGTCTCTGTGAGACAGAATCCTTCAAAGAAATACAAATACGAAAGTATTGTATGTTAATGACATTATTAATTTGTTTAATTAAATATGCCATCGAAATCTATATACATTGTAATAAGTAATCTAATCTTTCATAATTAGCCGCTAGCAGTCCACAGCAGGATAAGGGACTCCCAAAAAAGTAAGGAGCTTAGGACGATCTTTAACCACACTGGCCTAATGCTTCTTGCTGTGGAGCCAGAACCTGGTTTGTTGATTAGCAGGATGCACGACGAGCAGGTGAAGTTCTCTTGGGTCCTATGAGCAGCCTAATGTGGGACTTCTTACACTCCTTGAGATAATGATGATAAAGACGATGACGATATGGATGTAGAAAACGATATGGATGCACATATATATGACGAAAACAACGATAATAACGATAAAGATGTTTATGTACATGATGAAAACAATGATAATGACGATGAAGATGTGGATGCGCAAGGTGATGGGAATTACGATGAGGACGTTGATGCGTTAGAGGAAGATGATGACGATGTATATATGATGCTAGCATATAGTGTATTAGGTGTTGTATAAGAGCCGCGTCTGCGTGTGGCCCCACTGAGCGCGGCGACACCGGATCCCATAAGCGGGCGCGTGCCGCGTATTATCGTCGCGGCGCGCGCCGCTCGCAATGCGATACGTCATAATGCGATATTCCCGAATTACAACTATTTATCGCGTACCCTGTTATGCGGTCGGCGCGCAACGGGGGAGAGGGAGGAGACTGGGGGGGTGTTTGATCAGCGGGAGGGGAGACGAGAGGGGCAACGGGGGGGAGCTGCGGATAAATGGTTTTATGGGATTTGTTAAATCGCTCGAGACGCGCGATATTATAGTGGGGAATGTTTGTTTTCACTTCCGTCACTTTTGCTTTTATGATCAAAAAGATATATAAATATCGTAAGTCATATTAAATACTAAAACTTAAAAATTATAGAAATACTTTCTTTAGAGACTTACGGTTCAACTAAAATTTCGGAATCTTTATGTAAGTTGAATATTCCGTATGAAATGATGTTTTATTTATTTTTCATCAAAACGTTTATGATAACATTAAATTAATGTTAACACGAAGTGTTAGATCCAAATGATGATTTATTATTAGGATATTACTACTAATTACTAGTATTAGTTGATTAAGACGCAATTCTTTCTTTTTCTATGGTTTACAAAGTTATCAAATGATATGACTCATTGTTGCCTTAAAATGTTTTACCTACAAATGAACAATGAATTCTTATTTCTTATTTACATTCAAATACTTTGTACACAGTTAATGAATAACTTCATGAAGAGCACAGAAAGAAGTATTTATAGCTTATTTAAGTTTAATAACCAATTTAAGGCTTCAAATAATATTAATTTAAAAGCGTGGAAATAAAGTGAAAATGTATTCCGTACAGTACTTATAACAAAACGTCACTCAAGCCTCCATTTCAATAGTTCGCCGTTGAAAAAATAAACTGAACGCAAGTCATTCGACTGAACGGTTGATATGCCTGAACGTGGAATTGGAAATTCATGGAAATTGGAAAAATCCGTGGAAATCCGCTGTCCGGCTATCGCTAATGAATTTTCGTGGATTGAATTTTTGGTTTTTGAAAAATTTACAGCCTTCTCGCACTCATTCAATGAACACGGACAGTTTGTTTAATGGTTGGAAGGTGTTGTGTCTAAAACAACATCAAACAGTGTTATTAATTACTAGCAAAACAACAACAAAAAAAATCTGAAGCATCATAAGAAAATTGTAAACAAATTTTCTATGTAATAAGAACTTTTCCATAACAACGTGGCGCTGGTGAAGATGGTATATACACCACATTCCTCTCGTCCCCTTGATATGTAAAGTGTTGTGTTAGGTAGATACCACGGCTTCTATTGCAGCCGACAAACAGTACTGTACAAACTTTACTGTGTTCCTGTTTGAAATGTGATGCAGCTAGTGAAATTACTGGAGTAACGAGATATAACATATTATGATCCCTCATATTTGTATCTTCTTCTTCTAAGTCATATTTCCCTATGACTGAGGATTGTAGTTATCATGTGTAGTGAAACACACGATGACTTTCTTGGCATTTATAATAAAGTTGTGTTACCATTGCCTTCACCATTCCACATACTACTACGACCACAAATGGTCATGACATAGGTATGTAGGTTTCCTCACGATGTTTTCCTTCATCGTCAAAGCACGTGTTATTAGTTATTATACTAACTGCACATAAATTGAAAAATTCATTAATGCAGTCCGGATTCGAAACCGGTACCTTCGGAGTGGAAGGCCGGTGTTCAAACCACAAGGCTATCAAGACTCTCATATATATGCAAGTTAGGCAGCTGAAATAAGTTTGTAAAGCTGGTGATGGGACTTTCTCTTAGTTGAATGTTTAATACTTAACATGTTATTTTACATAATAAATATCTATTTTGTGTTTGTATAAAATGGCGGCTACTGACAGACGCTTTTTAAATAATAAAATGCATATTCGTACAGTATAGAGTGCCGAGTGTACAGGCGGTACACAAAAATGCAGGAAATTGAATTTTTTATCGTTCCTACTACAGAGCGGCACAACGGTCCCCCGATGGTCGTCCATTGTGGTGGTTTGATGGTATTATACCTCCTACGTACATATAACTAGCAATAACCGTTTTATATAACATTTGTATGCTGCGAAGATAGCGACAAAAATTTGCAACTTTGAATTTTGACAAAATAATTCGACACAATTCACAACAATACAAACTGAAAACCTATTTTAAGATGAAATTAAAAAGTTTTGTTCAAAACTTCAAGACGTAAACACAAGATAACAACAAAAACGAAGATAAATTGATTTTCGATACAAAAGGCTTAAACACTACATTCAAAAATCATAGATCATCAATTAACACAAACACTATTTTCTTTCAAATAACTTTTTTTACAATGAAACTCTTTAGTTACTTGATAAAACATAAAAACTGTTTAAAAGAATTGCTTATATATAACTCGTAATCTTCATTATTAATACTAATTACAGATAACCTTTTTTTTAAGATTATATAAACTATTGCTTGATCTTCAGTGCTAAAAGATAGTATAAAAGTCCAGAAGTTAAGGTCCTTTATTAAGGAAGTTTCACTGTAAAATTACTTAAGTTAAATATTATTACTATATGAAATTCTAATAATTTTAATTAAGATCTAACGATTCAAGTAGTTACTGTAACAGTTAGGAAGGTAATCTCAAAAAGCATCACCTACAATAATCCAAAGCGAATGGTCCATAGACAACCACTTATCTCGGTTTAAACTGCCGATACATTAAACTTTATTACCCATAGAGAATAGATAATTTAGGGAAACATCCCCTACTCGGAGTATTTATGGGCATTACCGCGGTGTACATGCGTACTTGCCCCGCCTACGTCTTAAATAATGTCACCCTTAGTTTTAAGCTGAATTTATATTTTGTGGGCGTAAAAGGTGGGCTTAAGGGATAGGTTAAGATCGGATGGAGCAACATAACATCGGGTTCTGTATGACCATACGATCTGATAAACATGTGAGTAAACAACGGCAAAAGCAACAAGTTATAGCTGATTGAATAATATAAACAAAACGAAAATAAAACATGGTAAAGAAACATGGTAAACCAAAATGATGATAATGAACAAAAAGAAAGAATTGTAACATAAAGATAATACAGTAATGTAAGAAGCGGCGAAAGACGTCAGAGAGGTGTGAAAGAAGAAACAGATAATGAAAGGAAAATAAGTTGAGAAAGAAAAAAATTAATTGAAGTTGATAACGTAAATGTAAAGGTATCAAAAGATGACAACACGAGAAGATATAAAAGATTAAAAGGCAAAACAGACCCTGATCCAACATAATCGAGAAAAAACAATAAAAATAAAATGTTCTGCATGTTTTGTTATGAATTAAACAAGTAAGAATGAAGGTCGAGACAATCCTCTGGATGGAGACAGCGAAAACCAACTGGAGTAGAGTTCTTTGAGGAAGGCCTATGTCTAGTGATGTGCATTTATGATCTCATAATAATGATGATGAATCAAGCAAGAAAATTTGTAAATTATTCTCAATATCTTGAAATTACAGAGACGAAGGTAGTTAGAAGTTAGTAATCACCAGAATTATTAATTTATGGAGGTCAAACGCTGGGCAATAAGTTTCTGTTGATATATTCCACAAAGGTTTGAACAGTTGTTAGAATAGTTTACATAAATACACAGAAATTTTTAATCAATCTCAATGTATACTCCTTACAACCTTTTCATTGTGGTCGGTTAAAAACAACAGTGAACGTCAAACATTGTCACACACAAAATGGCGGGCCGTAACAAAATTGGCGCCAATTCCAAATATAAATGAGCTGTACGATTCCGAGTATCTCCTGGCCACGCCCACGGCTGAGGAGCAGTTAAACAGAAACGGCGGCGGACAAAGTGAACTGATTTTAACCGATACAAAGAATCAGCGGTTACTGTTACCGAGTAAGTTTAGATCGTAAACGGACTTCAGTCGCCGGCGTCTACTAACACCGAATTTAACTATCTGCCGAGCGGCTTTCGGTTACGACAAAGAAACAGTTACCGAAGTACAGTCAACCAAATAAATCATTACCTTTCGAAATAATTAAACAAATTAATTAAGTACTTTCTTTTTTATGATTGTACCACGTTTTTCATTAAATAATATCTTCGCATTACTTACCATGGCTTTACAACTATCCTCCATCATATATCTAATTATTTCTAAAATTATAATTACTCTTGACATTTCATATAAATCTCGCGTTAAACCTGAAGCCATATTAAAGCGCAAAATAGTAGTAGACAACTTACACATACTTACACACATGTTTACATATATACACACAATTATAAATCATAGTATGTACTATAATAAATAAGACCCTAAATAAATTAAAAAACACAGCTTGTGTTGTTAACTAATTAATTCTTACATAAGAATTTATTTAGGGTCTCATTTTTTAGTCGATTTTTTGGATTACTTATTTATGGTAATTTATGATCTTATAAGGTCATCAATAAAGTACATTATAGGTATGTAAAAAGTACATTATAATGTAAGATTTTGTTAACACTTTTTTTGGTGATCTATTTGAAATCATATAAATCAAATCATTATGAGGAAGACACTGTCTCCTGCAACACAGCGCAGGCTAAAGTAATAGGAAGAGACCTCACTATCCAAGAATGTAAAGTTTTTTTTGGAAAATGCTTCTGAAATTAATATGAAGATAGCTTAAGTTGTGAGGCATGAGTTCTTTCTACAATTAGTAGTTAAAAAAAACGTTATGTTTAAAGAAAATGTTCCAGGAAAAATAGATTTCGTGTGATATTAAACAATCTACACTTTGTAAGTAATTTCGTTCTAAATTCAATTAAAATCAGCATAATTAAAATAGGATAGAAATAATTAGCTATCTAGGTCCGTAAAAAGATCTTACTAAATAAAAAAAAATGCGACGTCCGACTAAAAAACAATTTATAGGTGAGTGTACGTGGGCGGAGCGAGCGCCGCGAGTCGTTTTACAACGTTTCACCGTAATACATTAATTGAGCAAAACGAAATCAAAGGAGTGGTGGCTTCACGCGAATTGATATTTAGCTAAACAAATCACTGTCATTAACAATAAATAAAACTAAGGAAACAACTTTTTTAATAGTGATAGTTCTATTTTGAAGGTGACCTATACTAATGGCACAAACATTAAGAAGTTTAAAATTGGTAGCTAATTACTTTATTTATTCGACTAAGCAACAGACGAGCAAAACGTTTACTTATTAATAAGTGATACCTCTGAATATAATTACTTAATAACACTTATTTATATTATATTATATATATATATATACATATTAGTAACACACATTACGCGATGAGGCATTAAATCTTAAGTCTCCTTACTTCAGTAATTTCACGCGCAAAAGCGCCTTTCTAGTAATGTTTGACTTTACTGCTTAGTGGTAAAAATAGCCGCTGTGCGTGTATCTACATAAACAGAAGGTGTCCGACAAAAAAAACTACCCACCAGTAAGTTAATTAATTAAACCTTAAGTCACAAGCCACCATTATAATGAGCATTTGACTTAATGTACACACAACAAAGGGACCACTATATATTATGGACGGATATATTACTAACCATCAGCTGGCATTTTGCTTATTTATTCGTGTTATTGTAAAAAAAATCATCATGATGATGATACATTTTTCAGTCTATTATTATCCGCGTAAATCCTATATTAATTTCCATGACCGCTTCGTAGTCAATGTATCTGAAGCAGACGAACATTGGTGTATGTAGTTATATATACATGATGTTTTCTAACTTCGATGATACAAACTCATTGTAGTTCAAATCCAGGCTCATTTATATGAAGCGTGTAGTTACTAACAAATAGCCTATTTTTTTATTCGCCGAGACCAGCAAGTCGCTCACCTGATGGTAAGTGATACACTTGTCCATAACAATATGACACTGGTTAGGATGGTAAACAGTACCACATTGCACTTGTCGTATTGAGACGTAAGGTGTTAAGTCTCGTTACCCCAGTAGCTACAGCACATTTCAAACTGGACTACAGTAATGTTTGCACATTACTGCTTGTCGGCTGCAATAGGAACTACGCTAGTAATTATCTAGACAGTCTCCAGAAAGAAAGACCTACCAACAGTAGACTACTGTCCTTTTGAAATATTTATTTATATTTATAAAAAGAAAATCCTTGCTTCAAAACATATTTACTTTAAACTTTGATATTTTTGTACATATATATGTATTAGTAAAATAGTTAACGTTAAATTTAAACCATCAAAGTCAAAGACAAAATTCAATGTAGGAACAAAAGTTCACTAATAAACGTCAGATATATACCACCCATAACACATCATAACTGTCCAACATTTGCTATTGATTATATTATTTTTCGTATATTTAACCAATGATACATTTGAACATAAGAATACTCATCTAATAGCAAATAATTTCTTTCCCCTATAAATTATTAAAGTAAACGTAGACCCGCCTAATAACTAATGATTAAACAGTAATAATAAACACAGAGACTATAGTTAAATGCGAATTCTAAGAATTCGTACTTGACCCTCGATACAACATACGGGGGGCGGCTAACTTCAAAAGAAACACATGACCACTTTTCTAAACTAATTGACTATTAAACACAATGACAAAGGTCAACCAGACGTTGTTAAAAAACACAATCTAATATCCAGATCTACATTTTGGAAGGCTTATTTCATCAATAAAGTATGACAGTTGGGACTTTTGTTACAAAGAGACGTCACACACATGTGACACTATGTATCCTTTGCATAGGAGTTAAACAAATATTACTCTTAATAAAAGACTTTACTGGTAGGATTCTTTTCTCGGAGATTGTTTGGATAGGTACCAACGCAAGGTCCTATTTCTACTGCCAAACAGTAATGTACAAACATTACTTTGTTCCGGTTTGAAGCTAGTGAAGTTACTGAGGCACCGAGACTTAACACCTTACGTCTTAAGGCGATGAGCATAATGTGGTACGGTGTTTACCATTTTAACCAGCGCTATGTTATGGGTAAGTCTATCACTTACCATCAGGTGAACGTCTTGCTCGCCTCATCGAATAAAAAAATTGAGAGGAAAGCATACATCATAAGAAGCAAATAACATACGAAAGAGTCTGAACATATACTAAAGAACGATACAAAGAGAAACTTTTTAAAACTACTAATTATAATTTATGCTTATATGTAAAGTATGATTGTTTTAACTGTATTCTTTTAAGTATAATTTAACTGTATCAAGTAAATTATTCTCTTTGAAGCATATTTTAATTAATTCAACGTTGATCAATGGTTGAGTTAAGATGAATGTGAATACAAAAACTCAAAACTGTAATCGTATGCAAAGTAAAACAAGTGTGCATTTTAACCGGCAATTATTCACCTTTGTTGTGAGTATACGAAATTAAGATTAATGAAAATATTACAAGTTTAAACGTTAACTGCGCATTTACATTATTAACCAGTAAATTATTACAGGTTTCTTAAAAGATAAGTCAAGATAAGATTAGTGCCTGTATGGAACAGCAGGTAATGGCTTGCTTTGGTTTGGTAGTAACGTTTCTATAAAATTGCTCGTCTTACTAACTTCACTCTGCATTCCCTTCGTCCTAAATTACGAGAGTCAGTGCATATTGGCCTACTGTTCATCTTCTTCAGTTTTTATCATCAGCCGACAAATGTTCATTGCTGGACATAGGCTTTCTCTTTGATCTCAACTCCGATCGGTCCTGCGCTGTCTGCTTCCAGCGGTTTCCCGCGATTCTCCCCAGATAATCCATCTAGTGGGGAGGGGAGCTCTTCACTCTTATTGTTATTTAATATAATACATAATTAAAGCTAAATTAGTCCGTTGTAGATTTAAGAAGAGTAATAGGTGATAGGTTTGACTCTAGTTAGGATAATATACACTAAACCATTGTGTTGGTCTCTCGTGGTTCATACTCCATTTCATCTCTGCCGTTTGGCAGTAGAAACAGCAGTAGAGCTACTGTTGTCGTACTGACCTAGAGTATTTGGTAACAGAGACCTACTTTTTGTATCGAGGAATCTCTGTAATGATCCTCTGTCTTTTGGCAAGAAGCGTTATTCCGAGATTTTTATCCTTTAAGGGCCTTTCGCGTAAAGCGCCATTCTTTTAGAGAGGGCCTATGTCCAGCTGTGGACTGCCGCAGGTTGTTGATGATAATGATAATGAAAAGCCTTGTAGCAATCCTAAAGTTCACAGCTTCTCGTTTTTAAGATGATAGGAGCAACATAAACCACTATAAAAGTTTTTAAGGTAATAATTCCTAAGTTTCTTTTACATGTACTGATATCTTTATATTTTATGAAAATTCGCGGAGAATCATTCCTACATTTAGAGTAAGTCATGGGCAAATCAGAATTAAGAAAAAATTTAATAAATTGAAACGAGTAACGGTCAAAGTTAACGCTACAGTGGCACCGGACCCGGCAGCGTGACAAAGAGCCAACACGGTGGCGGACATTCGTTTAACAAGCGGCCGCTTGTCAATTTTAACTAAACAATAAACAGTTAATGCATTCTGACGCGGCGAACGATAAAACCCTTGATCGAGTTGTGACACCTCAGTTAATTGAAATTTATGTAGGACGCGGTCGCTTTGTTGTAGGGGACCCCTAACACGGAGCTAACTCCTCGAACGGAGAAATACAAAGCTTTTTTTTATTCGAGACGACAACGAGACGAACAAGGCATTCACTTGATATTAAGTGTTACCCATGCCCATAACAACACGGCGCTCGTTAAGATTGTATACACACCACATTATTTATTTACGTATCTATCACCCACATTGTGTTTGTCGCCATGAGATATAAGATGTTTAGTCTCATTACCCCAGTAATTTCACTAGGTAATATCATTCTTCAAACTGGAACACAGTAATGTTTCCACAGTATTCTTCGCCGGCTCCAATAGGAGCTGCGGAGGTACGTACCTAGACGGTCTCCAGTAACTAAGACCTACCACAAGCGTACGTCTTTTTTGATTACAAGTTTATGTACGTTTTCTATCTCCTTTTTGACACAAACATATTTGGCAAGAGATATGAAACAACCAAGTGGAGTGAAGAGCACAGGATGCAAACATCGTACCAGGTCTATGGTCAGCTATAGACAATAAGCTAATAAACCATAGTAAATGGTATACATGTCTTCGCAGTATTCGGTAACTTTTTTGGTTTAACATCATTACCTGATTAATATTCATAACTAGACAGTTTTAATATATCATCATCATCATCATCATCAACCTTTATTAATCTACTGTTGCATATAGGCCTAACGGAATATCTTCCACCAAATACGTTCAGCTTTACGCATCCACAAACTTCCAACCAATCTCACTTCTCTTTCTTTTCTTTTATATATAATAAATTCAGATTTTTTTATGGAATAAAGTATCTTATATTAGTTAATGCACTAATTTACTACAAACTAGTAAAAGAATATATGAAAGAAATGTCAGTAAATCTGACGTTAAAGTTTTCTGCTCGCAAACAGTACAATTACTTTCCATGTAACTTATCCTTAGTACTGTTATTATCAGCCCAATGCGTATTGGTGAGAAGTCAGAGAGTAAGAAAGAGGTAAGAAGTCCTCGTTTGTTGATTAGCAGGGTGCACTATGAGCAGGTGACGTTGGCTTGGTTTCCCGTAAGTTGTTGTGTGGGATCTCTTCATCTCCCTACGGTTATTCACCAACATCTAACCGCTCTTACTTATCTTCTCTTTTTTGACTTTCTTTAATATAAAGTCAAATTTGACCGATTTTTTTGGAAAATAATAAAAATGTGTATTTGTTAATGAACTGAATTACTCTAACCTAGTAAAACAAGATATGAAAGAAAAGTAAACAGTAAAATCTCTCTTACTTATCAGTGCTTTCCTCAATGCCAAAAATCGGGAACACTTAGTCTTTTAATCAAGCTCATTCTGGTTTTTTATTAGTATTTCTTTTAAACTAAATTACTAGGTGTTAAAGAAATGCTTTATAATTTTGATGGACAATCAATACCAGTTCTGCTAGTAAGGGTAAATTATCCATTTCAAATACTATTTACATATTTCTGTTCGGTTTCGGATAACTTCCGAACGGCTTCCGGTTTAGATTACAAAGTGCTTTATTTGTGTTCTTAAGGTTATCTTAATTACTTAATTAAAGGCGGCGAGTTTATTAAGAAGCGACTTTGCGTAATTGCAATTTGAATTGTTAATATTTAATGTACGACGGATATAAAGATCGAAATCTAATTTGTGTTTGTTTATGTGTTCCTTTTACGTCGGTCCGAACTTTTCCATATTCATATTAAGGGTTAATAACACGAAGCATGTTAAAATTAATAATCATTAGTATTAATATGATTTTAACTGGCACAGCAGCTAACTGCTTTCAACACTACTGCCAGGTTACAGTTTGGGGTTTTTTCGGACTCCTTCTTGTTATCTATAACCTTTATATTGTAAATCTGGCGCTTTTACAGAATTCTTGTGTTTCAGCTGAGAATGACAATATTAAGAGCAAGCACGCTCCATCATCTTTCGGTTCTAATTTTGGTGTATTCGTATATTCCGCATCCACTAGTTGTAAATCTGATGATGCTGTAAGATGCTGTTACTACCAAGACTAACTATATAAACTTTATCAAAAAAAATGTTACTCTTCAACCTTAGAGGAAGCATCAAAGGCACTCGGAGAGATAAAGCAAAAAACACAAAAGCGATTGTTTTATATGTTTAAACATTAAAGCAACAATATTTAATCTATTGTCTCACTCTAAGATAAAACAAGGTCAAAGTTTTTTGTTAATTGTCATTAACAGAAATTTGTCTTATTACAACTGGTCCCATGACATCATGATGTAGGAACAGACTTCGAACTGTCGGAACTTTTTTGGTAATAAATCCGTGTTAGTTATACATAAAACAATTTATGGGTTATTTCAATGTCAATTTTTTTTTGACCTTGATTTTAGCGGAAAGAACGCTTGAGATATCCTAGGTTCACATTCAACGTTTTTGTTAATATGTATTAATTTTTATTAGATATTGTATGTAGTGGTTAAAATAGGTCTCATAAACTTAAAAGTGAACTGCCCTGAACTATGATGGAAATTATAAGGATGAAGCCAAGAGCTTTCGGAAAAATCCTCTCTATAAAGTTGCAGAACCTCATATCGGTAATATTACTACGTACGAGTCTTTTATATAATGTCACTACTGCCTCATTCTATTTAGAAAAGTAAACTTTTTATTATTCAATAGGTAATTTAATGAATGCAATCTTTTTTTCCAATTTCATAAGTTAACAATGTGAATTTAAACTTTATTAAGCAAACACTCTATTGTTAACCAAATGGTTCAATTCGGCGCGGTGCCGACCCTCTGCAATAAAATCTTATACGCCTACTTTCACTATGCAAACCTTTGGAAATGAGTCGAATAACAGATATACTTATTCTTGTTACATTTGAAGATGTGTTCGCGAATTTTTTTTAAGAAATAATATATGTAGATAAAGCATTTATCATAATAAAAACATACACATATATAGTAATATTTAACAAAAGATTACCTGGTACCAAACTGTTCATCGTTAAAGTACTTTGTTAGCTCTTTCTAAACTAGAAGTAAGATAAGTTTGCATACTTTACGGTAGACATACTCGCTGTGATTCCTTAACCTCTCTCAAGTATTAGAGACTTCACCATATTTCACCTTAAAATGCCATCCAATCAGATTTTCGATACCGCAGCGCGGAAATAGAATGAATACTTTATCTAAACTACGTAAGTTATTTAGCTAAGATATAGTCCAAAGAAAAAAATAAATTTCTTAATAATATCTTCTTCTTACATCATCATCATCCGATAAACGTCTACTAATAGACATTGGCCTTTCTTAAAGGTCTCCACTCCAATCCGACCTAACTTCCACTGCTTAAGATATGTCTTTCTAACCGATTTGGAGTATAACCGGTGTCAAGGAGTATTACCATCAAAAAATTGTTTAAAATATAAAGAAGTATCTACAGCTTCTTCTGTTGGTACGTAATAAGCATGTGCAATGAAGGTTGTGAATAAAAAGAGTTGATTTTCAATTTGGATACGCGTCTCCGTGCCGGGGAGGCAGTTCCCGATGATCGTAGATGGAACTGCCTGATAGCCGATCGCCGGGGAAATCACGCTGACGACCGAATGCAAATTTAACGCGACACCGACGAACGGTACATTTCCTCTAGAACAGTCATGCTTACTATTCTACTAGTTAATAGTAAATTTCACATCAAAATATGTAAGCTATTTCAACTGTTTATACCTCTTGTAACGCAGAGTTTAAGTCTTTGTGAAGTGGTCTTCGGTCTATAGATAAAAAAGATAAACAATAATTAACTGCTTCTCCTAGAAGATTTACATTCTGCTGAAGTGGATTTTAACTATGCTTCAATATAAAACTTTCAAAAACAATGGTTTAATAAAAACTGTGATTTTTAACTTTTAATAAAGAGTTGCCTATATAGCTTCTTCTTTAGTTGAACCTTTATAGTTACTATCATATCAGCCGGTAGCTAATGATATGTTGAATAATAACTAAAATATTACCTAGATATATTGAATATATCATGAGTTTTATATTAATATACTTATTGTTATATATCATTATTTATCTACGGGAGAGGATAACTTCCGGTAAGAAAAATCTATGGACAATCGTTTTAAAATGACTGGACTATATTTGAAGGTAATTTTAAAGATTACTGGTTTTTGTTATTGAAAGTCAAACTGTAATATACAGATTATCACTATAATCTAGTTCGGAGAGTGCTCGCTAGTACTATTACTGGATTAACGATACTAAATATGTTATGTCTAAAGGCGATTAGTAGAAGGTGATGCAAAGGAAACGTATCATTTATCATCGTATAACGTCCTGGTGCTCCTCTCCTCTTGACATATAAAAAAATATATGCTGTCCTTTAATTTCTACCTAATATGACATATCCAGATAAATTGTAAATCTTTGAATCAGTTTATATGTAAAACGTAGCAATAAGCATCAAATTAGATTCTGTTAAAGGAAGTTGGCGCGCTTGAGATGATTATATTGAATGGAATAATGATGTATATATATAAGAATATATGCTAACTGATTGTAAGCAGATAAATAAATAAACATGTTAAATATGTTTCTGATCAGTACAACGCAGGATTTTTTAATATCTACTAAATAGAATAAGCTACTGGAGCAGGTAATGTTTCATCAAAAATTGTCTCAGCAGATCACATAATATAATTTGATGAAACAACTGCTTATCACTGTTCAAAGTATAAATATATAAATAGCCCATTAATTTTTTCCACTGCTGGCATTCAGACCTTTCCTCTCATTAGAAAAAAGTCAAGGTTATTTATATACCACGCTGTCCAGGAGAAAATCTATTTCTCTTTGAACATATAATCTCAATACGTTATACTCTCTCAGCTTAAGCTCAATAGAAATCGAACCCACGACTACAAAAATGTAAATTATAACGGCTTTGGATTTTATTCAGAATAAAAACAAGGACATAACTGAATCCTTTAAACAGTAAATACTTCTAAGATACTCACCGCATAATGTTATTGCAAAGTATAGCGACATTATCATAGTATTTTGGATACGAAAAACTCTGTTATGTTATTTTATTGAAGATGAAACACATTATGTTAATATAAAAGGTATTTTAACTTCCTTCGCCGCTTTCACTCACATCAGATCATCCATGATCTATTTTAAGATCAACATTTAATAACTAGATCATAATATTACGTAAAGTAGTATATTTTAAACAAAATTTTACCTTTCCTGTCTCTTACTTTGTTCATTGAATAATTTACTAAAGAAATAGTCTAGTAGTTGAGGTTTTTGTATATTCAGTAAGATGTATTTTGTTCTCATATTTGCACCTGATCTCAAAGTAAATATTTTCATTATCAGCTGATAGATGTCTACAGGACATAGGCCCTCTGCCAACATGCTTGTCAATGCGGTTTAGTAGGGAGCCAGAGCCTCGCTCGTTGATTTGCAGGCTGAACCATGAGCAGGTGAGGTTGGCCTAGGTTCCTCGAGTTGTGTGGAACCCCTTACATCCTCAAATTATCTAAGAGATACCCAATCCAAAAGCGTAGGTACAACTTTTCAGAATACAGACTCAAAGATAAATCACGCTGTTAAACCATTCTTACGCTGTATATTAATCTGTCCATCCTTTATATATCTCACTTAATATTCCCGCTGCTGAAACATTTTATTCTCCTACATATGGAGCTATTTATTCATCTACCTAGTTAAACGTTTTTTTCGCGAAAAAGCAACGAGACAAGCAAGACATTCACCTGATGGCAAGTGATACGCTTGCCTTTAACATCGTGACAATGATTAAGATGATATATTTATCACCACACTGCGCTCATCGCCTTAAGACATAAGGTGGGAAGCCTCATTACCTCAGTAATTTAAGTAGAATACAGTATTGTTTGTCGGCTGCAGAAAGAAATACAGTAGTATCTACTTAGATAGTCTCCGGTAACGATGACCTACCACCAGTAATACGGATTTGCAGATCTATCAACTTTGATTAGGAGGAATGTAGTCAAAATTTACTTGCCTAATAAAAAAAAATATATACAGTAAAATTATTTACTTGGTTACAGTATTCTTTTACCTAGTAACAATATGTACACATCCTTACTACCACTCCTTTGATGTAATATGCATTACACTAAAGTACAGTAGTGTAGACCGCATAAACGGATCATATGCCATTAGAATAATTTACTCGTATGTATGCTATGCCGATCATCAGACCCTCGACAGAGCATCCGATAGGGTATCATGCTAAACCTATAGATTATTGTTGATATTCAATGAATTTCTTCATACATATGAGTGTGTATGCGTAAAATTCTTTCCGGTCTATTATGTTGTAACTACGTAACAAAACAGCGTAGAAAATAACATCAAACACATCACAGTAATATAATATACTTAGAATAGATCTGAAGAAGGTAACAGTCATCACCAGATGATTACAAGGGTAACGAGATTTAATATGTCTCAAAGGGACGAGCGCAATGTGATGCTGTGTGCATCTTAATCAGCGGTTTATTATAGGCAAGCGTATCACTTAATTTCAGGTTAACGCTTTGCTTATCTCATTGGCTAACCGAATAAAATAAATTAATGTATATTGTCCGTTATTCCAAATCTTCATTTTGACAATATACATATACAGATTAGAGTAAAAATTAAATAAAGTCTAGAACTAGACGAGAGTTGAGTTAACCTTTAAAATACTTAAGGCGTGAAAAACAACTTTATATGTAATTGTGTCGTTTACTGCAATATAAAGTGAGAAACAGTGTTAAAATATAAAAACTCCTTTCACACGAATCTATTATATATATATGAGTGTCTAATAACTGAAAAACGTTGTTAGACAGTCACTTATTCAGTTATTGCGGCTAGACGTTTTTAATGACGCCATTAGTTGGAAGTTATTGCTGCTGTCTGTTCAAAATGGAGTAATATCTGCATAATTATTCTTATGATTCACTTTACGTACTCACGGTATAGCCACAAAGGAAAATTTACGCAACCGGGGAACTTATTGTTTAAGTAAAACATACACATAAGTAAAACATACATACAGCTTACTATTACAGTTAAACAGCAACCTATGTTATAACAACTGTTATGAATACATAAGTTTTAGTTAGTAGTTCATAATACGTTCCACCGAAAAGTTGGACTTGTACTCTCTTTATTCTTTATTTATTTTAATAGATAATAGGTTACATTCATTACATTCATAATAACATAAATGTGATGAATATTATCCTTCTCCTCAAAGAAATGAAGAAAACTCTTAACAGGTAATAGAAGCAGCGATGGCACAAGGCGGTCTCTTCTATTAAGATCTTGTATCCTTCACAGTGTAGTTCTCGTTTGATTCTCTCACTACTCCTTATGAAGACCAAAAGATAAATTAAGACGTTTGTTGTTTAAGTAACCGTCGTTCAGTGCATATGCTCGTCCCTCGGATCCCACGCCCCCAAGTGATATACTGCGCCGTGGTTTCCTGCAAGCCTCGCTTCCGATCCTCGCCCCTCCTACAGTTCCGTTAACACAACTTCATACCATAAACATTTACGTTCATAATCCTTTTATTATGGTGTCTAAAGTATATTCCGAACAATACTACTACTAAAAAAATTAAATGGTAAGCATCTTTACTAGTAAATAATCTTTGCTAGTTGACTGGTGGTAGGTCTCTGTTGACAGATCATCTAGGTAGATACCACCGCTGCTCCTATTGCAGCAGAGAAACAGTAGTAAATATTACTGAGTTCCAGTTTGAAGGGTGTTGAATGCTAGTGAAATTACTGGGGTAACGAAACCGAGCTCACGGCGAGCGCAATGTAGTGTAAAAAAAACTTTAATGTGTGGTGGTACTATATATCTTACTGGTAATAGATTTGCTTAGATTTAGTACTATTTCTTCTTACATTTTTGGTTACTTAAAACTTTTCTTTGGCTGATCTTTTGTTAAAATAAATAGAGGTTTAAATTTAACAAAAATTTAGAAAGTTGCCGGTAATAAAACACTTAGTAATCTCAAAATCAAACACTACCTATGAAAACATTATGAACCATAAACGCACCGCCGCCGAGGGTGGGAGTGGCGGTGGTGTAGCAAAAAGCGGCACTCGCCCCGGCGCTAAATCTCCGGTTCAAAGTCGACGGCAAATATTTGTTATGCGATTAAGCGCCGCCGGGGACCACTGATTGATGGGAACGTGATACATGAACAGGATAACACGTTACAGAGACAGTATAACATTTAAGCAGTATATCCTCATCATACGAAGGCTTTTATTCAGCAGTAAACAATATACATCTCTATCTCCTTTTTCTAAGTATTATTTCCTCATGACTGAGGGTCATCTTTCTGGCGGACTTTCCTGGCGGTTATAATGCAGTAATGTTGCCATTGCCTTCCCCATTTCACATACTAGTCCGACCACGGATGATCATCACATATATATGTAGGTTTCCTCATGCTGTTTTCCTTCACCGTCAAAGCAAGTGATATTAGTTGGTGTTATATTAACTGAACATAAATTCAAAAATTTATTGTTGCAAGCCGGATTCGATCTCGGTACTTTTGGACGGGAAGACCGGCGTTCAAACAACAAGGCTATCACGACTTTTCCATTTGCATAAGTGTTGCCTTTAGTTAGTGATATGGTTACGTGGTCTGCTAAGATCGAAATGGATTTTTTTCGATGGTGGTATCTTCCAAAGATACCTGGAAGACATGGTTATGTGGGATTTGTATCTACTATAACCCCTTCGGTGGTCATCCTAAAATACGTTGCTGTGGGGGCCAGGATCTCCTACTGAAATCACAAATGCCTCCTTCTGCATCTCTGGAAAGGCCGTAAGCTTCTTCAGCATCCCCGCTACTGTCATAATTATTCATCAAGGGATAGACCAGAAACATGACGCATCTTTCTCGTCCATCCCTGGCACGCTAAATGAGCACTGAGAGTGCAAAACTCGTGAACCTGGAAACCCTTTCAGTCGCCTCCTACGACATACAGAGCTTACCTTTGTCCTATTTAAAAAAGAGAGTAAACAATCTAAAATCTAAATTCAACTATATACAGTTGTATTTATAGGTTATATAATCTGTCTAGTTTGAAAGGACACAAGTAGTAATATTACTCGGGTAATTAGCAATAATATAAATCAAGGATTGATTTTTGAATTGCGACTAAGGCAAAATATACTATTAATACATAATATAAATACTAAGGTAAAAATAAATAGCAAATTAATAATATTGTATATTCAGTATACAATATAAGCCTAAATATAAGCAGGAATAGTAACATATAAATAACTATAGTATTATAATTAAGAATAAATATACAATTAAACTATATTAAGTAGTAAGAAATTAAAATATAGACTACAAAGTGCCTATAATAAAAATACTACATTTTCAATACAATAATGATGTCATAGTAAAGTTACGTTGTGGTTACTCTGTACTGTTTGATGGGCAGCTGATTCTATAATACTTTGTCATAGTTTTAAAACAATTAAACACATTTTGATATTTCCAAAAAAAGTATAACGGTTTCTTTCGTGGGAACCGCCGCCGTATTATCCAGTTTTCTGAAATTTATATTTGATATATAAATAAAACTACACCATATTTCAGAAGTATCTAGAAAGTAGATATTATCTTTTAAAAGTTATCAAAAGTAATGAGTGTGAAAGTATTAATTTAAAAATATTACATAGTAATAAACAAAAATTAATATATACATATATAATATAATTTAGTTTCAAAAATAAGTGAATATGTTTTTACTACGTTAATGCGCTTTATCACCATAGATCACATAGCTACTTAACACCAAATGTGTTCTTCATCAAACTTTAATTATAAAACAAACATTTATATATATATACAGTAACATGTAGTATGAAAAATATAATTCTTATAATTTAACTTAATACCTTCTTTATTCTATGGGATGATGACACGAGCAAGGCGTTCACCTGATGGTAAGGGATACGCTTTCCCATAATATACACAGCACCACATTGCGCTCATCGCATTGAGGCTTTAGTTGTTAAGTCTCGAAACCGGAACATTAATGTACAATACTTAAGCTATTGCAGACTTAAGTATTGTCCCCAAATCCTCTTCCCTCGTTTCTCTCCTCTCCCTTATATTATATAATTTATATATATATATATATACACTTTTCAGCTCGCGGAGTCCGGATCCGCGAGCTCAGGGTCCGATGAAG
>DWLS01001434.1:0-21835 GCA_018246255.1 Pachliopta kotzebuea | reverse complement strand
TTTTTACTTTAAGTTTTTAACACTAAACTTCACTACAGTTAGAAATTTACAGGAAATCAATATCAGGTAAGTTGGGGGTCTACCCAACACGGAAAAACATAGCAAGGGGTCCACGACATAAAAAAGTTTGGGTAACTCTGTTTTAAATCATCGAAATATTTGTATATATGTTTTCTAGAGCAAGAAGTAAAAGAGGAATTTAATATACCCATTGACTTTAGTATAAAAATGGAAAGTCTGTGCAAAGTAAAATAAATAAGTATTAATAATATAATAACTCACCGGGACTTAGTGTCGATTCGCTCTTTTCTTAAGACACCAAAAAACCATAAAGAAAGTGATTTTATGACACGAAGTCAACCAGCCACGCTGAATAATTTCATACTGGATTTCAATCAATAATTTTTTTGTTGTTCTTTATTACATTGTTGTTTACGTGGTTTTGAAATAAATGAAAATCTCTTTTCCTTTTATTACAAAAGATTCAACTATGAACTATGTTGTGGTCTTTTTTCTAGGATGCTGAATCGGAAATATTCGAATTGGAAGAGGATATAGAAGCCCTGGAAAAAGAAAAGATAAACCTTACGCAAGAGCTGGACAGAGTTCAGAGAGAAGCATTAATCTGGCAGAGAAAGGTATAAAATAATTATAATAACTAAACAGTTATAATTATTTTAAAAGTGGTACACGTGTATTTATAAAATTTCCTTCCGAGAGGAAAAAATTTAACGCATGCTGATCAAAGACAAAAGCGATTTTAAACTTATTATCCTTGTCAAAGAGAACTGCTATAATGAGTCTCATATCGTTGTAACCTGTGCTGTTCTTGATAATGATTAAAACAAACTTTCAGGGTATATTGGCTGTAGAGCTTAAACGTAACATTCAAAGCTCCAAATCAGCGGCAGGTGAAATTGGGCATATGAAAAACGAGATCCACAGGATGGAAGTAAGCGATTTCTTTACGATTTATATAGTGAAAATTTATAGAATTAAATAGAGGCATAGGCTAGCCTTCTAAAAAAACTTTTCACGAACAAGATAAAAATGATGTTAATATAATACTGTATATGGAGGCACCATTCTGTATGATCAATCATCACGGAACTCTCTCGAAATATCTCGGAGAGAACAAACGACATGTTAAGCTATGACGATCGCATCCATCACAAAGCTGTTTTTTCCGAACGCACCAGAAGCGTATAGCTTAATAAAAAAGGTTCGTCCCAATGGACAGCAAACCCAGATATTCACAGGCCACGGTCGATTCTGCCAATACTTGAACCATTTCAAGTTTAGGGAAAGCCCATCGTGTATTTGTGATGACGCTGCTAAGGAAACGGTTCCTCATTTACTAACGGAGTGTTCCATTCATAGGATGTTACGGTATGAATTTGAACAGGAAACAGGCCTACAAATACATACCGATGGTTTAAACGAGTTAATAAAATGTAAATTAGTTCTATAAATAAGTTTATAATGTTTGTCAAAAGATATGTATTATAGTAAATAATAGAAATAAGAATATTTAAATATGACTATGTACACATAGGTGTATGTACAGATTTTTTTTGTTCCCCTGCGTGGTTTGGGTCAGGGCTTAGTTCATGCATTTCAGTTCTCGCTATCATTCCGTTTTGCTTACTTTCATTCCGCTAATTTCCATCTCGCTTTCATACCTCTTGCTCTGAGTGAAGACTGTCGTATCGTCCTCTTTTTCAGTTAAAAAAAATCCATAAGGGACCTAAGAAGCATACCATTTGTCATAGCTGAAAAACATTAACGATAAACAATAAAAACAATTTAAAACTCCAACAATTAAATACAACAATCAACGATTTTAAAATTTTTTCAGCTCGTCTCCTATTTTTTCAACATTTTTCCCTTAACATTCCTAATTTATTACCATATTCTATTTTTATATCACAGTTTACTTCCTTTATCTCTTTACAAACTATTGCTGCGTCCTATTCTTTTTTATTATTCTATTACTTTCTTAGCAAACTGTAGGAATGTTTGACGACTCTCGTCTTCACTCATCAGAGATGTATGTACAGGTTTATTATAGTAGATGATAAGATAGCATAAGTATTATATGATGTAAATATAAGTTAAAAAAAACCCATGAACAATAATATCAGGGAAAAGAAGAGATTAGAAGAATTAATAAAAAAAAAGGATGATCGGAAATAATTTTAGGACCAGAACATTCAGGAAAACCAAAGCTTCAATATGGAACGAATTAGCTTCGCCAATGATGTGAATGACCGAACCAGCGGGTGGCAGCTGAAAATCAGTGATTCACCCCCAGCAGGTGAATAACCCACTGAGCTGCGGCCTTTTGTACCGCTGCAGCACACACAATTATATTTTATGTGTATTTATCTCATAGAATGTAAGTCATAATATTATTGTGCATAATTTCTTATATCTATCTGTATGTGGTGTGTGTGTTTTTGTGGTAACAATAAATGTTTTTATCTATCTATCTATTATTTAGTATATACAAACGGTAGGTGCGTCGCGACCAACTGCGCCGCACAGGTGAGAAGCTGGCTGAGGACCTGGCGCTGTATGTGACGCGACGTGAGACCGCCATGGAGCGAAGCCGTGCAGCCGCAGCCCTGGAAAAGGCGCACGGCACCACTCAGAACTCGCGTTCCTCTCAATATTACAAACTGAGACTCGCCAAATCAGATGCAACACGCGTTACTAAGGTAAATCATAAAGGCCATTTAAATTGGCCAACAGAAATTCTAAATAAAATTTCGCAGAAAAATATTAAACGCCTACTTAAAGCACATTATATGAACATTGTATAAAAAAGAAATGTAAATAAAATATTTTCGAGTACATAAATTGGAGCATATTTTGTGTGTAGCTAACTAGCCGGCCGCCGGCTCGCACGGAACCGGTTCTTAGTGACCACTTTAAAAATTAGAGGGTAGTAAAATAAGTTATGTATAAGTAATTAGGATTTTAGTAAGAGAACGTAATGTTTTGATAAATCTGCTAAGATTTTAAGACACTATCTGTAACTGTAAAAACAAATGTATATGAAAGAAAATATATAAATGAAAACATTTTTAAACTCAAGAAAACAAAGAAGTCGTCGTGCTCGTTCACATTTTTTTTATTCTACGAAGAGACCAGCAAGGGTTTCTTCTGGCACTAAGTGATACGCTTACTCAGAAAAACGTGGCGCAACTTAAGACGGTAAATACACCATCACATTGCGCTCGTCGCCTTACCGGAATAAAGTAAAGTTTGCGTAGTAGTGTTGGGAGTCAGCAATAGGAGTTGCGGTGGTATCTACCTCAACGGTCTCCAACAACAGAGATCTACCACCAGTAAAAAGCTGATGAAAGCAGATGCTTTAAAATTAATGTAAGTTAAACGCAATACACTCCTAATAATGTACCAAAGAGTTTATCGGCTGAAGGAGTTTTACATTATGTAGGCGGAGGTTTCTTCTCATTTCTGCAGGAGCTTGCAGAGGCCAAGGCCCATATGGACTACCTGCAGAGTGAACAGAGCCGCTTAGAGCGCGAAATGAAGGACACCAGCGCGCTAAACTCGCAGCTCGAGGAGAGAGTGGCAACACTGCTGCGAGAGTGTCGCGACACCGAGCGGCACAAGCAATGGGTGAGCTTCTAAACGAAAAATACTATATATATACACACTCTATAATTAATACCAGATTTCACAATTAATAAAAACATAACCTGATATAATTATGCAGTTTTAGACCTTACCAGATTTTAAAATAAAACCTTGTACAGTAATACCCCGCTTTACGCGAGGGATACATTCCGAAAAAACTGTTAACTGAAATTCGCGTATATCGAGGTTTATTATTAAATCATCATCATCATTCATGTATTGTCTTTTGTGCAGCGTTTCGTTCACGTTCTTGTAAAATACGTTCATAACACCCAACACTGTTTTTAATTGACACACGGTCAAGAAACAGTCATCATTATTGTCCAATATGTCTAAACCTGAATAAATTTTTGAAAGTGCATTTTGTATTTCCTCTGAAGAAATGCGAGGCATTTGTCATAACGGGGTCGCGCTAAGCGGGGTATTACTGTACCAATAAATTGTTTAGGTAACTTATACGTAGTCATTAGTTCAATACACAATGCTCACTTCACGCACGTAGCTGTTATACGTTCCAGCTCCTAGAGAGGGTGGTGCGCAGCCAGCGTCTAGGCAACGAGCTGGCTACGGCGGTCAGACGGCAAACACTGCGCGTGAGGAAGCCAAAAAGCGTGGTGATAGCGGACTACACACAAGCGCAGACTCTGAACGAGACGTTGCAGCAAATCGTTAACAAACTGAGCAAGGAATATCCCCACCTGAACGAGAAATTTGAAGCGATTAGTAACACATTGAACATATACTCACCGAGTCATTCGCCGCGGCTTCCTGAAGACCCTTGTGTGTGTGGCGAATCCGAGGAGAACGTCGCCGAGAAACCTTTAGAGACATGCGTTTGCCCCTTGTGATTACTATAAACATTATCAGCTGAAAGATAACACGCTTTTATTGTTTTCAAATGATATGTAATATTTGATTTACTATTTCTGTAACTTTAATTTTAATAATTCGTTTTCATTCTCTGAAATAATTAATAAAACATGTATTTTCCTTCACGTTTTTGCTTTGCGAATACCAATTTATATATATGTACGGACAGGAGCTATCTTAACACATTGTTGACGAGCCAATTTTACTGAAAATTTATCTCATGTCTCCGGCTATTATTTTGTAATTGGATGTAAACAACAAAAATAAACTTTGATAAATTTTATTTATTATTCATCTTTTAATATTTCTTTTTCGTATGATAAGCAGTATAACAATCACCTGCGTGTAATGGTACACAACAGCTTTTAGAAATAAATCGAGTTTCGCTTCGTTTTCCCTTTGAATAACATCATACACAGTATCATATTCACAGGTACCACAATTTGATCCACAATCATTGAAAGATTCTTCATTACGTTCCGTCATTGTTTTTAATTTTTTTTTTTAAATATTCTTTTACAACAAAAGATTTGGCGGGTCTTATAAGCGAGAGAAACAGCTTGTGTTATACTGATCAACAATTGCACTGTATCGTCGCCCTCAGAGAAAACAACAGCGATGCGAAAACAATGTGTTTTGATGATTTAAATAACCTGAAAAAGATAGGTAACTTGGACAGGAATTTAAAATGAATTTAGACATTTAAAAAACAGCGTTTTTTTATTGTAAATTCGTTTTACTTCTGGAACAATGGCATTTGTATCAACTTTGTATGCAGAACTCATTTCTGCTATCACAATAAAAACAATTATAATACTACAAGAAATGAACATAACGTTTAGTTTTTTTTATTACAGGCTTTTTCAATGATATCTTATCAGCTCATTAAAGTCCACTGCTGAACATTACCAAGAAAAGGATTGCAATACGCTTGGCGTATTAGCGCTACCAGGATATTAATAAATTTCCTTAGACAAACTACTTAGGACAGAAAAATATATATAAACAATACGACATAGTAAATAAAATGTAGAAAATAAGCCAGAAATAATAAAGATAAACAAATTTATTGTAAATAAAACCAGAAGTACGATTGTAATAAAGTTATATAACAAAAGAGAATGAAGACCACAGAAAGATGGTAATAAAATAAATAAAAAACATATAGCCGATTATGACAAAAGAGAGAATGAAAGGGTAATCAAAAGAAAGGAAAACCACGTCCCTGACTCCACATAACCATAGAAACGAAAAAGAAAATAGAACTACTGGGCTTTCCCGAAATTTATTACCTCTTTCATATCCTAAACTCAGAGGCTGCCAACCTACGGTTCACAGGTCACCAAGTGACCAATTAAATAATTTCACAGATAAGTTTTGTTCCGATAGTTAAGTAAATAAATAAATAATTCTTTTAAATATCCACCATTATTCTTACCCACAGCCAAAGCAGATTGCCAACCTCTGTAATCTAATCCATTTACCACAAGGTTGTAGAATCTTTTAATAAACAATCTAAACACATGAGCAATTGTAGATGTAGGTAGGCACTTTAACACTAGATTTACCAGCTGTTTAACTATACCTATTTCAACCAAAACATAATATATTTGAAAGAAATATATATGAACTAATATAAAGTTCATATAAATATTTTTTTTTATTAAATCTACACAAGTCATGATATCATTACATAAAGAAAATATTTCATGTAGAAACATTTTTAAATTGAATTAAAAGGTGCAGTCAATTTGACTGGTCTGGTAAATCTAGTGTTAATAAATATCGTTACAATAAAAATATAATTATCATCGTAACCCGAAATGATGGATAGTCCACAGCAGCAGATACATAATATATATCTATAAATTTGTTAATTTTCTTATTATATATAAATCATTGAACAGACTTAGACCACTTTTAATAGAATTCATTACAAGAGACTTATGCCCAGTATTGGAAGTCTATCAATTGAAATGATGATAATTTCTGATAGGAATGAAATATACGTATAAAATTATAATATATATACATAACGTTTATTCTTTAGCTGGTAGACCGTGGTTGCGCTCGTGCGCAGTGTACTCATGCCGTTTGCGATGGTCAGAGCGGCCGAAGCGCACGCCGCAGTACTTGCACGAGTGCCGCTTCTCCTTCGTATGGATTATCATGTGGTTGCGCAAGTAACTGGAAAAGTAAATTATTTACAACACAAATAATTGAACAGCAGCTTAAACCAGTTTCCATAAAAATAAACCAGGTAGATAAACTAAGGTAAGTCAAGTTATAGTTATAAGTCTGCAAAGAACATCACAAGTGTATCTACGGCACCACATTCTGAAACAGTCTTTCTCAAAGTGGGTAATAACGCCTCCTTGGGGGCGTTTGAAACCTAGAGAAGGGCGTTAAGAGGCCCTGAAAAAATGGGAGGCGTTGATGTGGGATGGGGCGATGCATAATTTGTAATTTCATTTACTTTATATAGTATTTTAAATTTCACTAAAACTTTCTGCACTGTTTTCGAGTAAAATCGAACCTGATATCAACGAACATATTAAATACCATCAAATCCATCCATCACATTAGATTAGTATAAAAACGAAAACATATTACATATTTATATTGTTTCTTTTAATTTGATTAAAATATATTATTAACATTATAAAGTAGGATTTTATTTGCTCTCACTGGTAAAAATTTTTAGTTTAGAATGTAAGTGTAAACATCAGAACTGACTTATATAACTGAATTAATTAAAGTAATGTAATTCTGGTATTCAAGGGTGTATAAAAAATGGGGGGCGTTGAAAAATAATTGATTTCCATAGGGTAAAGGAAATAAGTTTTATAATCACTGTTCTAAAATATTGCTAAGTGATAAGGCCAGGAGAGTCATGTTAGAGTACAACCTATTTCGGATTCACAGCTCCTTAATATAAACATTTTAAAATATGTAAACACAAGACAGGTCTTAAGGAACAGAACCATAAAAAATATTAAAGTTGTTTCAGCTTAATACTTACCCAGGTTTAGAAAAGGTCATATCACAGAGTGTGCATCCGAACATCTTGACATCACTGTGAATCAGCTGGTGAGTCTTGAGTGATGTGCGAGAAGAAAACCACTTCTCACATTTGTTACACTGGTAGGGCTTCTCTTTCGTATGACTCCTGAGAAAGTGAACTTTACATTAAAATTCCTGGTGGGATAGGTCTCTGTTACAGAAGACAGTCTAAGTAGGTACCACTGCAACTCCTATTTCTACCGCCAAATAGTAATGTGCAAACAATACAGTATTCCAGTTTAAAGGGTGGTGTACACTTTTTTTATTTTCACGCGGGGAATCATTCCGGTGCCCTGGGTGGGCCCAGAGTGGTGTGTGGTACGCGGCCTGGGTGACCCCTACCCACTAAACCTACCGCGAAAACCATCAGCCGTTATGAATGGAATGCCCCGGATCTGTCAGCGACAGGGCTGTGGTGTGTGCACATGAAATTACTGGGGTAACAGGGCTTAACACCTCATGTCTAAAAGCGAGGAGCTTAATGAGGTGGAGTGTTTAACATCAAAACATCACCATATTGTTATGAGCATGAGTATCACTTACCATTAGATGAACCCCTTGCTCCGCTTATCGCATCATAGAACGAAAAAAAATTAATTACGAATGTTAACCAGTAATTTAAATGATATTTACCTTAAATGTACTTGCAAATGGTATTTTTTGAAGAAACTCTTCGAACAAAACTGACATAGATGTGATCTCTCTTTATCATGAACTTGTCTCCTGTACAATATGTAAAAAAATATCTAGTCTCCATTAATTTGTAATACAAATTAATTTTACTTATATGTCTCCTCATTAAGGTTTTTTTAAGAACTCCAAATAGGGGTCTATTAAAAAAGGTGTGATAAGTATCTCCAAGGTCTGTTTGGTTTTGATGACTCTGGTTATAAAGACATCCATAAGTTATGATAACCACTTACCATTAGGTAGATGGTATGTATGTTTTCCACTTTTTAAGTATAAAAAAAACTTATTTTACTTGTTTAAGCTAGTCATACAAGAAATATTTTATACTTATGCTGAATCATGGTGATCTTGTTACGAAACTTCTTATCACATTGATCACAGGAGTGTGGTCGGTCTTTTGTGTGGATGGTGGTATGCATGTCAAGTGTGGACTGAGATATAAACCTCCTACCGCATGGCACACACTCATATGGCAATTCTTCAGTGTTGTGTACTACCAGCTGATGAGCTCGCAAGTTAGAGACAGCTGAAATTGTATTTCAAAAGAATATAAGTTTATTATTTAATACATATACATGTGAAAGTAAAAAGAAGAAGTGTAATGGTAAAAATAAAGAAAACATACAACATGCTCTACTAAAAAACTACAATATCTGATAGTTTTTAATTTATTTTAAAACTCAACATGTTATTTTTTCTTTATTATTTTTCATGACATATCGAAACTTAAACCCATTAAAAAGTAAGATTACTTCATATTATTTGTGTAATTTTCACACGATTTGCAATTTTAAATTTATACAAAAAAAAAAACCAAGACTTTTATTGTTACAATATAGACAGAAAAATATATTTTACCTTTATTACAAATATTACAATGAGGTTTGATTCCCAAATGATTCACCTTATGATGTCTATATCGTGCACTGTAGCTGGAGAAAAACTTATCGCACATTTTACACTTTATACATTTTCTCTCATTAATGGACTGATGTCTTGCAATATGCTCCTTTAAGTTTCTAACTGTTTTACCACACTCCTCACAAACTTGGTTTGATTTCTCATTGCAATTGATCTTTTTTTTCTCCTTTTTTGTGTACACTTTTTTTTTAATTGGATCTAAAACAGCTGTAAAGTTTGAATATGCAGTATTATATAACATATATAAAAAAAACACTAAATAACACTAGAATGGCACATCAACACAGACTGAATGTGTCATTTGACCAAAAAAGTTAAACAAGTATTTCCTATGAGTGATAAAGAACTTACCAATTTCTTTACATTCTTCAGAGCCATTTTCATACTTTATTTGTTTAATAACACTGAGAAACTCATCTTCAGAGGGGACAAATTCACATCTTACACCTTGATTTGCCTCCTCTTTAAAATTACTTCCGTTATTAATACTTAAATCATTGTCACTAAATTTGTCCTCGTATTTTAGGTCATCAATAAGGAATATTTCGTTCTTTATGTCTCCATTTAAATGTAAAGTTTGCAAATACGTATCATTTTTTAAAGCAAGTGACTTAAACTTTTCGAATGCGATAATCTTCTTATAACACTTTGAGCACAGTTTAGAACTAACTTTACACTTTTGTGCGACCTAAAATTAAACAAAAATTAATAATAATTCGGTGTTGGTGCAAAGAAAAAGCTGGAATAAGTTTAAAAAAGCTTTTTGTTATTATTACTATTATTATAAGGGATGGATACGTTTGAATGGAAACAAAACTTATGTTCACCTACAATATCTAAACAAAATAACATGATGTCCTCGAATTTTTTTGATTTTCCCTGACTTTCCACGTCCAATTTGAAAATATCCATGTCACCTTTGCATTTTAAACAAATTCTACAATCATCCATATTATGCTATAACACTGAAATATTTTTAAACTTATATTTAATTTGTCGACAATAATATCTTATATTTGTCAACATCTAATAATTGACGTGTTTTAAAATCGAAACAACGTTAAATTAACATTACAGATTAAAAGTACATGACTAACAGATTAAAAAACACAAATAAATGATTAATGAAGAATTTTTTGCTGTTTGTTCTAATTTCTTAATAATTAAATTATTGTAAACAATGTTAATCACGACACAGATGAAGGGCCCCGTTTTTGTTAAACGTTATAACAAAGTAGACCAACCAAGTAATGAATCTAGCGGGAATGCACTGTTTGATGCATCACAGGACCGATTAATGTGATAATCTTTGGGGAAGGACTCAATTTGTAGCTGAAGATGGCATGACGGTGAAATTGAAATAATATTTTATTAGAATATCTATGAAAATGGGTTGAAACAATATTGATGTCAAGTTGTCATGACTACATTATATTAAAACATAAAAGTGCAGAAGCTGAAGTATTAAAAATGGTATTTTCATACTGTTATTAATTTAAATATTATTATAAAACATTATTAACATCAAGGAAATTAATTACATTTCATAAAGAATTGGAAAAGGAGACTGATCTTAAACGTTTGCATCTTTTTCTACACATAAGTTTAACTTCACAGATCCTTTCTCGGTCAAAACCAGCAGCAGACTACCGCACTGCGAATCATTCAGCTAAGAAGAATTTCCCAGAACTTGAAGATTTCATAATAAAGAGAGATTATGTTGGTGCGATCACCTTACTCGAAGTAATTATTAATTCCTTTTTTTAACAGATCCTATGACTAAAATACATTTTTAAATTGAATCGCTGGCCAAATAGGGACTAACGCGTGTTAAACTTGTTTTTGGAACTTTCAACTAAGTTATCGTTGTCATCGAATGATAAAATCTTTGAAATATTTCTACACAACGTAAGTATAAATCTTTGTTACAGTTCCTCAAGCACGAAGGTACTGATGATGTATGGGTCGAAGTATGGATGGGGTGGTGCTGGTTCCACTTGGGTGATTACCAACGAGCTCTGGACCAATATCAAATGTTGCGTGCCCGGGAGAACTTGGACACACGAATCGCTGATAACATGGCTATAGATCTCGCCGTTTGTTATTTTTATCTAGGTTATAAAAAATTTCTCATAATTATAGATAATAATCGTAAAACAAAAATTTTTTATTGTTTGCGATCATTTAGTTGATGAGGAACTAAAATTATAAAGCTTTCTAAATATGTAATTTCAGGAATGTACAAGGAATCACAAGATGCAATAGAAGAAGCGCCTGACTGCGCTCTGAAGGTTTGTTAATAAATGTTCCTTCAAATAATTTCGCAAATTTTTCTTACATCAATCATTTTAAGAAAAAAAATTAGAGAAATTTATTGTTATCGTGTTTTGATTTTCTAACCTTCCTTCCAAAAAATAGTATAGAAATAATCATACAATTCAAGAAGCAAACTATCTTCTAAAAGTTGGTTATGAACAGATGTACGTGTGCAAGAAAAATCTTAGTACGTATAAATATATATTAACCTATTACATACTAATTTTGGTCTTTATTTGCAGAACCGCCTACAGTTTCACCTAGCTCATAAACTGGGTGACGAGGAAGCATTGATGCGGGCACACGCGGCCCTCCGAGACGTGCCCGAGGATCAGCTCAGCCTGGCCGCCGTACACTATTTGCGTGCTCACTACCAGGAGGCAATAGACGTATACAAGAAGCTATTACTCGACAGACGGTGATTTAAATTTAATAAATATTTTCTTAATTAAAATATACACGTAATTTGCCAAGACTAAGTAAAAAAAAATATTTTTATTTTAATAAAATGACCAACAGAAGATTGTGTTCTTACTGCGCATGAGGTAAATGAGTTGGTCAGAAGCTCAAAGGATTTTGAAAATGTACATAATGTTTTCAATAATTATGTAATAGAGAACGCAATGCAAAAGAATCAATATAATCAAATGTTTTTTAATGGCTAAAGTTGGTGATAAGATTGGTGAAACTACTCCTGATTTAAAAAAAAATTGTAGACTTATATTTTTGACGGCATAATGGAGAAATTTTTGGTTTATAATTTTTGTGTATTATCACAAAAAAAATTGCAGACTTGAAGCCTATACGGCATTCTTTCTAATTAACCCTATATTATTCAATGATTAATTCATGCACACCCATGATGTTGCAGGTACAAAAGATACCGGACAGACGCCACCGAGTGGGTCAAAGTATTATCACATTCCGATGGGTATAACAAATACGTTTCTTAAAAAGAATGCAATTATTTGTAGGTCACATTCTCGATAGTTGTTGATATTGAGATAGGATTGGTTACAGTGCAAATTAAGTGGTATTCCAACTTAAAATATATTAACGCCTTCTCTAAGGGCATTGCGCGAACATACCTTTGATAAACCGTTTCTATAGTGCCTCATGCCTCATTAGTTATAGTTAGATAGAAGTAAAGTAGTGATATAATTAGTAAGAAATAAATTATAATGTTGTAAGATCATTATTTTTATAAGTTAAGAGTTTTTCTCAGTGAACTATTATATACATTTAATCATAGCTAGTAATATAGTTGTAGGAAGTATTCTTTCGTGGTGGTAGATCTCTCATTTTGAAAACCGTCTAGGTAGAACTGCAAATATTACCGAGTTCCAGTTTGAAGAACACAAAGTGAATTTTTTTTGGATAATCCGCCTTACCCCAATGCCACAAAGTAGGGCAGCATATATTTTAAAAAAATGTATTAATTGAAATTAGTAACACGCGGAATGTTTTCAGTACTTACATGGCGCTGAATGTGTACGTGGCGTTATGTTATTACAAGTTGGACTACTACGACGTGTCGCAAGAGGTCCTAGGCGTGTACCTTGCGCAACACCCTACTTCTACTGTCGCTAGCAACCTGAAGGCGTGCAACCTTTTCAGGTAAGAGTAACTGTTGAGTGTATTAATCTTGTCCGACTCTATTACAAAAGCGATTTGATTTATGAGTTATTTATTTCTTACTTGAATGCACCATATCTCCTATGAATTACTTTTAATATATTTATAAAGAACTTAAACTGGCTACATGAGCAATACCTAAATGGTTGCTTATTATTGATTTAGTATAATAATTTCACAAGCTATTCCTACCATTAAATCAGAATACAGAAGTGTTTCTTTTTTCGTTTTATTTGACGAGGCAACGAAACGAGTAAGAGGTTCACCAGATGGTAAGTGATATGCTTGCCCATAACAATGTTTAATATGGTATACACGGCACCGTATTTCGCTTGTCGCCTTGATACATAAGGTGTTGTCTCGTTTCCCCAGTAATTTCACTAGGTTACAGCTATGTATGCAGAATACTGCTTGGAAATAGAAATTCTCATTTGGATGTTTAAATCTTGTCGTTTTTGGAGAAACCTACCACTAGGAGTTTGTACTATATTAGTTAACGGATAATTCTCAAAAACCTCTCACAATGATTGCTATGAACAACAATAACTAAGATGAAAATGTCGGAACATTTATGTTGATAGTGCTATGAAGACAAAATGTACGTTTATGTAAAGGCACAAGAAGCCGTGCTACTATGTACCATTTCACCACGAATAAAATCTTGATCTAACCTCACGAATCCTGTTACTATGTATATTTTCTTTGTCTTCTAATATTCTATAGGTTATATAACGGAAAAGCAGCGGAAAATGAATTAAAGCAGATTTCTTCTGAACAGCATACATTCGGCCAGGACTTGGTCAAGCACAACCTTATCGTTTTCAGAAACGGGGAGGCCGCTTTGAAGGTTAGCGTAAACTTTTGTAAAAATCTTCTCATTGCTTGCTGTATACGTTGAAGTGTACATACAATAATCGAACTATGATTAGGTGCTACCTGAGCTGGTGGATATAGTGCCGGAAGCGCGTCTGAACCTCGCGTGCGTGCGGCTAAGGCGCGGCGAGGCGCTGGAGGCCCGCGAGCTGCTGCAGCCCGAGGAGCCGAGCTCACCTTTACATTACATAGTGCGTGCCGTCGTCGCAGTTAGGCTTTACAACGATACCGGCGATGTGAGTCCTATAAGATTATATTATAAACAGAACTGAAAAGTGAGAAGGAAGTGGAAAGAATGATGAAAATAGAAAGTATAACAAAATAGAAATTTAGCCCGACCCCACTATACCGGGGAAAGGTTATAAAAAAAGCTTTAGTATGTAACAGATAAGTCTAAGTGTCTGATAATTGACAATCGTTTACCGTAATGAAATATCAATTTTCTTCTACACTATATACTTTTACTGATTATGATGTGTTTATACCAAACTGAGAACAATGAACAACTGATAATATTTCCTCAATAGTGCGAAAAAACAACTTACATTTTCTTCTGTGAGAAGAAATTGAGTAGAGATATTGTTGTAGAAGCTCATACATACATTAAGTAACTCGGTGAAAGTAATAAAAGATTTGCCAGTCTTTTGAAAACGGACGAAGTTTCTATTATTGCTTTTAAATAAGAGGGAATAGGTACTAACCTATATCAGATATAGAATGATACTTCGTTCCGAAGACTCAAAGGATTTTTTTTTATAAAGGAGATTTAATCTGCTTCTATTTGTGTTATTTACAACGAGTTTTTTACAAATTAAAGGAAGAGCAGATGAAGTTGGCCCAACAAAACTTTCACCTAGTTGGCAGTTCAGCGTCCGAGTGTGACACTATACCTGGTCGCCAGTGCATGGCATCCTCTTATTTCCTCGCGGGCCAATTCGAAGAGGTCCTCGTCTATTTAAACTCAATCAAAAGCTTCTTTGTGAACGACGACACTTTTAACTTTAATTACGCTCAAGTAAGTAAATAAATTGAAGTTCATTATCATATTGAAACTTTCGTTTGAGAGACAGATTAAAATATGCCCATTGTACTCTCTATCCTATAAAAAGCGACTTAAAGGGAACACTTTCAGGTATATTACTGCAGGCTACTTTACCTCTAACAAAACTATTTTCTCTTGCCAAACTTATAACAAGGCTTATGTTCAATAATAAAAGTGAATAGACTCTTATATTGAGAAATTATTAAATGATTAATTAGTTTATATACTCTTAGTGTTCCCACTGGTATCATTCAAAACAATTTATTCACCACGCTGGTCACGTAAGGGTTTATGAACGTTAAGACGTTTGTGTCCATGAAAGCTGTAATACTTCGAACGTGTCGATTTCTTCACTATGTTCTTTAAGAAGACAGAAGCTGAAGATCATTGGGATTCGGACGTGTTCCTCTTCCTGAATATCGTGTATCATTGCAAACATCAATCGTGGCTTCTATTATATTCACAGCCTAAACAATACTACGATTACTATTCTCTGGACTTTGTAGGCAAAAGCCGCGACTGGTTTCTACCGTGAAGCTGAAGAATGTCTCCTGGCCATTCAGGACGAAGACATCCGGAGCTCCTTCACTTACTTGTCATGCCTCTGCCGATGTCACGTTATGAACAAAGAGGCTAACCGCGCGTGGGATATCTGTTCCAAGGTATACACTTTTTAACGCCCTTCATTAAAAAGGAGTATTACAAGACTATCGCGTGCAACTCTCTGGCCATCAATGGTCTATGCCTTTAACACGGCTGAACCATTTTTATCTTTTTTATTATATAAAACGTAGCTTATTTTGACGTTTTCTTCATTACATATCTTTAACTAGTTATATGACATCGAATCTTTAATTTGTTTACGTTCTTTAATACGTTATTTTTGTTCTCATCGTCATCAACATCGTCGGCTTCGTCATTATCGTCACCGTTAGCGTGATCATCGTCATTATTGTCTTATGTGTATCATCTCGATTATCATCGTCATTTTTCGACAGAAATATTAATTACAAATATCAATTAATATTCACTCATAAATGATGTAATGAAAATATGACATTTTTTATATTAATATATTTCACAGGCTTCTGGAACTCCTGATGGTTTCGCTTTGCTACAACTGGTGGCCAACGACTGCTACCGCATGGGACAGTTCTTTGTGGCAGCGAAGGCCTTCCACATGCTCGACCGGTACACTCAATCAAAGCGATATTTTCAACCTAAATAAAGGGTTTAGTCAAGGCCTATATGCAGCAGTGGACTTTTAATGCTGCAAAGCAGTATTATTCAAATCTTAAATCAGAGTGTCGAATTTAATACCCTATATCCTAAAGCGTTGAACTAATGAATTCAAGATAAGATGCTTGAGAGTTTTGCAGGTTGGACGGAGGTCCAGAGATGTGGGAGGGTCTGCGTGGTGCAGTGTGCGGTGTTGCGCAGGCTGCCGCGGCGAACAAACCCGGGGCAGCAGGCGAGTTGCACGATGCGCTTACCCTACTCCGAGGACCCCCCGCCCGACCCACCGCCGATCACATCGTGAGGACCATCACCAAGTGGGCCCACCAAAACAGGATCCCCGTTTGACCAAAGCGCGACTATTGGCACCACACTAAGAATTTTAATTTTGATTAAATTTAAGAAAATAAATTATTTCCTATAAGTTTTTGGAGTATCAAGACGTATTTAATTTATGTAATACCTATTAATAATAATAAAAAAAAGTTAGGTGACAGTATATAACTGATACGAGTTCTGTTCTACTCCAATGTAGAAATGAAGGTTTACATCATGTCAGGAGACAATACTTAGATTTTTTTCACCGGATACTTTCCTTAGTATTTTTTTTAAATGGTCTTATTTTTATTACGGTTGATTTAATAATTTCTTATATATTTATGACAATATTACATATTTAATCAAAAGTAGATCTTTTAAGAATTTAACGCGTTTATTTAATTATTCATTACAAAAGCATATACGTAAAATTTAAATTATTATTTATTGAATATTGTCTGTTAAAACTCCTATTGATATGATTATTCAACCGGATTTCGAAGCCACGACAATTGAAAAAAAACTTATCAATGCCAATAATGAGAAAATAGGAAAGTCTTGAAATTATGTTCTTCTTATGTTTCTATGTAATATTAAAATTAATGAAAAATTAAGAAACTAAAATTTTTTTAAGTAAATGTAAAAGGTAATAGATTTTATAATACAGTAACTTTCCAATGACTCTTGTCAGGTGGTGCACATTTAAACCATGCCGTCTCTAACATAACCTATTTAAGTAAGTTAAAACTGAATAGTAACTTAACCGGTGAAATGTTTATGTGTTACCGGATGTTACGGCAACTTTTTCAACATATTAGTACTTAACTTCCGCTCGGCTGTACAACATAGTTGTGGCGGTGTTAATGTCAAAAATATTAACTAGATATTTGTCACCGTCATTATTACACAATCACAATATTTATTTTTAAAGTTTTGCTAAAAACTTAATAAATTTTCATGCGCTGTAACATAATATGTTAGTTAACAATTATGCACATACGTATGTAGGTTATTAGGGCGTATGTTACACATATGGAATCAACATTGGTCACCTGTTTTATACATATTTAAGCGGTGTTTATTACAAAGGTATCTGTAAAAACTCAGTAATCATTACCTAATGGTAGTAAGCGCGTTCATTTATCTATCATTAGGATCGAGTTTGCGTGAGTTAGCTGCATATTTAAACAGTTTCCTAATAGTTGTGCAGAAAGACCGGATTAAATGACTTTATAAGACAAGTCGAATCCGACATGCAATGCCTTGTAAAAAAAAATTGAAACATATCCATCGATAATTCCTGTAAGTGGTATTTAATTACTTTGAATATTTATTTAAAAAAGCGAAATGAAGGCGTCTTTTTTTCTTTTCACCATTCAGGTATTTCCAAATTGAAGTCTATTAAATATACAGGTTAAAAATATTGAAAACGTACTCTTCCATTTGTATGATTTTTAACCTTTATTAAAATAACAAAAAATGCGTTATTATATTAACTGTTAAGTGTTTGGTAGGACAATGGGTTATTAATGTTATACAGTTTTTTTATATTTATTTCTTTTTAACAAATGATCTTATATTACATTGGAAGGACTTTGTATGTTTAGTAAAATAACCGGTTATCGCAAAGGTTGAATTTATTTAAAAACTATTACATAATATTTACATTAAAGTAATACAACGCGTCAAGATCAAATCCGTAGCAACAGTCAAAGCAGTACGAAATAAATAAAAAAAAACAAATAGTTACATTTCCACGTTACACTGCGAGGTCCGACTACTGCTGTATTGCCGAGCGGACACTCGGGCCCCACCAAACTAACCCACATCTTCCGCGGCCCTCAACCCCAATAGATGATATATGAAAATCGCCTTTATCATTGCTTATTAAATATTTATGTTGCAACATCGCAAACCTCTTCCGGTCCCGCCTACTCAATTCCACTCATAACCTCAAAGATTCAACCGACTTGATAAACGAACCCAACCCATTACTCCAGCAACTTTGGGAAGGAAGAACCGGTGTAAATACTACATTGGGAGCATTGGTGACGCTTCCCACCATTATTCCCTTTGTTACCGCGGATTGTGGGGTTGAAAAAGCAGACAAATAAAATGCACCGATCAGCAACACAGCAGTATTTATGGATTATTTATGCGAGACTAGCGCCACGGGTGGCCGAGGCCGACGGGGAGAGTCAGTTTGGCCACAGGTGCGGCGACCGCAACCGGCGCAGGCGCAAGGACCTTAGCTACGGGCGCGGCTACAGCTACAGCGGGGGCCTGTTGAGTAACACATCCATCAGATAAAACACATAGCATACAAAATAATAATAGAGATTTGCACACGATTATAGGTATGTGTATTTACCACCCATGTAACGTTCTGCTCATTTAGTCGAAAAGAAAACTGCTTACCGCGTGAGTGGCGCCAGACCTCTCCACCACGGCATTGAACCCGTTGATCTTGTCTGCTGTGTAGGTAACCTTGCGGATGTGGCCGTCGGGCTCCACTAAGCTGTAGGAGCCGTGTACGACGCCGTTCTGGAGAGTTTCAGAAGCGTCCTTGTGGTCACCAGTTGATGGGTCAGCAACTCCGTACGCGAAGCTGTATGCTGGGTTAGGATCGATTGGCTCAGCTCGAACCACCTGTTAAAAAATTATAAATCTGATTCTAAAAAAATAAAGAAATGAACGTTTTCTGCCCATTTGTCCAAAACTCGAACACAAATTGACCGAACACCTCAAAAATTTTTAGAATATTTTTACAAATCAACAAAAAAAACTTATTTTTGATGTACAGTGGCAGTATAAAAAGCGATCTTATCTCTAAAAGCACACTCTCCTCGTCGATCTTTGGAAAGATGTGTGGACTAGAATACCATGTGAGGGTACATAAGAACATACATAATTATTTATTTTTAAAGTGTTTGTTTTTGGTGATTTACAGCTTATCTGTATCTTCTCGTTACAGTATATTATCCTGAACACCGTTCGCTGTGAAAATTTATATTTCATAATCAACTATTTTCAGCTGTACAGCAAATAATACCGGTCGTGACGACGTCTGCCTAGTCAAATCAGATAGTCGGTAAAGAACAACATACGGGTGCGGCGATGGTCTTCACAATGGGCGCCGCGATGGCTGGTGCGGCGATGGTGTGAGCGATCTGGGCAGAGTAGGCGGGCGCAGCGTACGCTTGCGAGTAAGCAGGAGCCAGCCCAATGCCGTCCAGCAAGCCTGGCGCCGCCGCCACCGCGGCCCACGCGCAGCACAATACAAATACCTAAAATCACAGAATACACAGATCTGATCAATCGGAAAACGTCTGATTAGATATCGACTCAAACAGCAGCGTACAATTATTACCCACAGTACTTGTCAGTATTGTGTCTAAACATCGTAAGTTTTTGCGAGATGAAACAAGCATTTCTTTATTCTTTTTTACTAAATTCATTTTTACATTATATCATTATATAAGCGTAGATAAAAGCTTTAACCTTACATTAAGACCATTTCCATATAGTTATTTGCAAAGTTACCACGTTCCAAATAAGATATATACAAAAATGGCAATCTGTATCACTATTGTATCTGAAACAACTTAATGTGATACGGAGAATTACTTGTCTAATCCTATGAAGGCTCATTGCAAATGTTGTAACTAGGCCTAAAACTAAAACACAAGTTCGTTTATAAAGAGTATATGAGTAGTACTTAGTTTTTATTTAAAAATTATTTATAAACTAGAGCAAGTAAAGTAGAAAATTTCATACCTTTGCGTACATGACCGTGTGGTGCGCTCTACCCGCTGTTTGAATCACGTGTGCTGCGGACACCACACGAGAGGGTATATAAAGCAGACCCCCGCGGGAGTGGGACTCAGCCGTGTACACTTGATACCATTTCGCAATCAAGGATACTCGTGGTCAACTTATGGAACTGCCTAGTAATGTATTTATTTTAGATCCAGGCCACAAACTGGCGCCACAATACAAGTTCAATTCGGCTTCCGTTCGCAAAACTTACATGCGTCTGTCTTGGAAGTTGCAATCGTTACATGCACATTGAAGCATCTTGATGCTAAATTTTTATACGAAAGGTTGGAAAAAGTACAAATGATTTCCGTACTTCTAAGTAATTACCGTCGCCCATAGATATTACCAACATCAAAAAATCCCGTTTCATTGCCGGATTTAAACCAAGATTAAAACAATAGGCTAACCGATTCGAACTTGCCACCGCGCAATCAGTTTTCATCATATTTTTCGGGTATTTAGATCAAACTATCGCACTACTTTCCACTGTATCTCATTAGGATTTTCGTCTTTGTTCAATAACAACTCTGTGATTCTCTGTTACTGAACACTAAGCTAGACAGCATCTTAGCGCTTATTTGCCTTGAAACATTAATCTGGAAACTTTATTGTGTACCTGTTTACAGTATATCGTAGCTAATAAACTTACTGGGGTAATGTTGCATAATATTTTGTGTTTTAAGCGATGTGCGCTATGTGATGCAAAGTATTATACATAGCTACGACGGAAGTTACTTATGACACGATCTAATATATTATTATCAACTTACTTTCATATGAACATCCTTCTCAACCCCTTGCAAAATGGCGGGAAGAACTTATTATAACAGTTCCTAGGGCATCTTATTTAAAACGATTCTTAATTAACTTCATAAGTTAACGAGAAACTTAGTTTTGTACATACATCGCATGCGTAAAGTAGTGATAAATATTCTAACATGGGTTGTTTGCGGGATAATTTACATCGCTTTAGTACCTTGTTTCTATTGCCAGTTGAAATGTAAGTAGCACATACGTCCGTTTTACTGGAATTTTGTTGTTTGATAGACAAGTTTTTGCCATTTCAAGAAAAGTTTCGCGCCTGCCTTTTCAGAATGGTTTAATAGCACGGACAGACTAAACAGTATGTCATTATAACTAAAATCTAAATGTGGCTTCAAAGAATTAAATTATTCTTATCTGCCTGAGATTTTCTAAGTCCATAATATTTATTTCACAAAAAAATCTTAATTAAAGAAACAAAAAACCGAGAAACAAATAATTTTCACAGAAATGGACAGATTCATCCTAGTTATTTCCTCTCCTATAAGAAATTATGCGATGCATAGTATTATTTGCCGAAGATTAGATTCTAGTATAGTTTATTAAAAATCTTTCAAAATAAAA
>DWLS01001433.1:0-21840 GCA_018246255.1 Pachliopta kotzebuea | reverse complement strand
TATAGCTTAGTATTTCAGCTGTACCACAAGCGTAATATATTTTACCATTAATAACTGTAGTAACTTAAATTTAACCTATCCAGACAGATCTAGTCTATTATGCACATACATCAATTTAAATATGTTAACGAACTCATGAAAGTAAAATCATGAGTCATAAATACAATCAATCAATCTTTCATCTGTTTTGTATGATTTATTTTTACAATTATTTAATCATAATAATTTGGCGATGCCTTCATGTACATACACACCTCTGCCTGTTCGTGTGATTTTTTAAAGAAATAAAAATACCTTGATCATCTGTTCGTATATTTTAATCGCGTTAATAACGAAATTGAATTTCGCAAGGTGCTATAACACTACTACTCTTTTAAAATTTTAATGCACAACAACGCATATTAGCTCTATAAGTATACATATTTTTTTATCAACAATAAACATTGCACAGGAATGTGATTTCAAAACGCCGACATATGTATGTTAAAGAATAGTTTTTCTGTAAAATAATACCATTAATAGTAATCTGGTTTCAACAGGGTTTAAATATTTACAACTACGTCATACAGGCTTTTGAATAATACAAACAATACTGATGAGTATGACACATAATATCCAAAATTAGTGATATTATTTACAAAGTGTGATATTGTTATATATATATATATATTTAATTAGAGGGCCTACATTTAATTTTTTTCGCTACAATATGCTGCAATCAAACTCCAATTTGAAAACAACAAATAACAATGAATATTTTAAATACATTAAATAAGCTTTTAGGCTTTAGCACCGACAGCAGTTCCAGCCTGCTTGTCAATCTGTTCCTTTTCCAACTGCTTGCCAAGATACTCCCTGTGAAAAAAAATATTATAAAAACTTTCTAACCCACTCTTCTAATGCTACCATTACAAAACACCAAACATAAACTTGGCCAGGTAAATCATATCGTTTCATGTCCATAAAACAATGGTGATCCAAACATATATATGGAATATAACAACACTGAACATAACAATTAGTGGAGTATAGCTATACTGATTAGCTATAACCAGGCGAGATATAAAAAGCCTTACCACTATCAATGGAACTAAAAAAAAATCGCTAATCGAAAGAGCAACCTTCTTGTCAGAAAGTAAACAGTCACTAGACTGTAATAATAAATGTCTAAAGAAAATCGAATAAAAGAAAAAAACATAAATTCTAAATAATAGAAAGTTTATGTTAATCGGTTCATTGTAGAGATCAACACTGATATAGCAAGATATTATTAATCCTAAAAGAAATATTACCAATTGTGGACCATAAGTTTCTGAACAGCAAGGAGAGCCTCATAACGCACGTTAGGGTCTTCATGGCTCAACAGGTACATCACGCGCTGCTTTCCTCCTAATTGTTCAATAATGCTGTAAGTAATAATAAATATTAAGTATATAATCAACAGTCTACGGCAGTCCACTAATTGTCTATAAGAGGCGCGGGTTCCACTTCCATTGTAATTAGAAAAGTTTCAATAACAACAGTATCAACACTATGGACATACGTGTGTCAGAATTTGTAAATATAAGTGATAAACTTTAGAAAGAAAATTTGATGTCATACTGTTTTCCACGTGGGTAATGGCGTACGTATTCGCCCACGTCGTAGCATGCCACGGCAAGCACCACGGGATCGCGACTCTTCTCCAGCAGATGCACCAGCGTGCGCAGCAATTCCTGACCACGCTCGTTCAGACGAGCGGCATTCTCGCGCCAGAACTTGGCAGACTTATGGACTGGTGACCACTCCAGACTATTATAAATAGAGACATTAGAAAATTTGAGCGGTAGTGAATCACTAAAATGGGAGACTAGGTAAGGAGGTATCACAACAGCTTCGAAGCATTTTCATTATAGTACTGTACACGTGTTAATTAAAAATTCAACATGATTCCCTTACCGGCCACTTTTGACCTCTGTAGCATATTGATCGAATGAGCTAAGATCTTGAACAGATGCTTGTAAACGATCATTGAGGAAGTCGACATCATTCATAATATCTTCGTCATCAGAACGTTTCTGCTCCAGGATGGATAGCTGTTTCAACACCTTACACTGAACCATCGCAATGCAGTGCTCCTTCGCAACCTAAAAAAATATATATTTATTTTATAAAATAGCAACCACATATTTATACAGCCTCATCTTGAAATAAGACATCGACAAAACGAAGAGACGAGCGAATTCTTCACCTTATTATAAGTGACTTAGCCATAACATTTATGTTAAGTTTCCTCTTAAGCCTAGTAACTTCATTAGTGTTTTTAAAGGCTTAGTTAGGAGCTGCATTGACACGGCCTAGTTGGTGTTTTCATTGACTGAGGCTTAGGACCAGTAAAGTTTTAAATTAAATACTGCATATACACCTGATGATCTTCCGGCTTCTCGATGAGGTTTCTGAATACAGCCAGAACAATGCGAGTGACTTTTTCTTTTACAGAATCACTAAGGATGTCAGCAAGGATTGGAATGGCGTTGAACTTGTTCATTTTTTCGGCTAACAACGGGTTGAAAGTTAGCACCCATAAGCAAAACACTAGCTGGTATTGTACCTGAAATATAATTTAATAAGCAGAAGTAAAACAAAATAATTTACAATTTATAGTAAACACTGAACGACAAATAGTACATAATTAAAAAAATAACGATCTTCACTGTCAGAGGTCTACCGTTGGACACAGGTCAAATGTGCAATAGTATCGTACATATCTTTAACAGCTTTGAACAGGGATTATACCGCGACAAAAACATTTAAAAAAGCTACTAACAATTGTTTTTTATTCAACGAAGCTATGAGACGAATAGGACCGTTCATCAGTTAATTAATACTACGTCTAAACATAACTTCACTCTAATTAACATGATATACACTACCAAACATTGCGCTCGTTATGTACAAATATAATTTCCTAAGTATTGTTACCAGTATTTTTAATTAGTTATTGCTCTGTTAGTACCGAAAGACAATAGTATACACTACAGCTGGATGGCAGATATAGAGGCTGCACTCGTACCTCCCCGTATGGTGTCCAGCAAATGTGACGTACCACTTTTAACAATAATTTATCTTATTCTTTCTAACACACCTGGAAATTAACTCTCGACGCGAGAATGGAGAGAAGAGTAGATATACCATCCACAGACAAGAAGGCAAAACGATACTCGTCGATACGGAGCATCATTTGGAGGCAACGGGCCACCGACTGGATGTAGTCGTTGTTCTGTGTAAAACATAGAATTATTTATTAATAAGTACAGTATAGTTTTTATAAGCATAAATATTATTTTAAATGTATTGTCGTAATATACAAAAAGTTTACACTTAGACCACTTTGAACCCTTAAAATATTCATAGCATTGGAAGGTTTATCTTTAATAATAAACTTATTTCACGATACAATACAATTATATTAGTATGCAAGCGAAAAGTAATAGAATCGCTAAAGTATTATTGAAATTAAATATTGTTTCGAAATTTACCTATTCGCAACATTTAATGCTCATAACACAAGAAAATATTTAAAATGATGATACATTTGTTTTTAATACAAAACAATTAGATTTTTTTATTCACTTATATTACACTAAGAATAGACTTCAATTTCACATAATATTAAGTGACAATTAGGCTGTAGGTGGTTGAAGTATGCTTGCACATATTACTTCGGCTTGTGTTAATGTTGACAGCCAGAAAAGTGATGAGGGGGCACCAGATGTCCAATATCAAGGTGGTAACTACCATCTCTCCCCCCCCCCCGTCATTTATTATTCCCATCCCATTACGGTGGGGTCTGCCTTTCTGGTCTTTCTCTTCCACTAAACTAACTTAAACGTGGTAACTACCATGTTGGTACGAAACAAATTCCGCAAAATATGGCCCCGGAAACGAATTACGGACCTTTGTGTAACAAGGAAATCTAATCAATTACTCCCTACCGCAAAGGTAATTGAAAGAACATTATTTAAAAAACTAAATGTACCTGTGAAGATAATTCACCACATTTGTCCTAAGGATCAGGACACACAATATCTTATTTATAAAATATGGTTGCATTAACCTAACAACACTTGCAATTTACTAAATCTAAAAAGCCAGACAAATTCTAAATACTAGATATCAAGCGAAAACTTAGAAAGAATTTGGTGATTAATGGAACTTTAATGTAAGCATGCACAAAACAATGTTACATATCAGTGTTATGGGGGTTTGTTTATACAAAAATTAGTAATTTATAACATACAGTTATTCACTGAAATTGTGTTACAATAACGTTATAAACATTCAGCTCTTGTGTTGACATCTACACAAGGAGTACCTTATGGAGACCTGGTAGCAAATCCACGTGCGATTTCACTTCATCGAAAGAGCTGTAAAGACTCGAATATTTCTCGTTCGTTCCTTCCGGCTCCTTTTCCTTGTGGTGTTTGTGTTTATCGTTGAAATGATGTTTCTCGTGCGCCAACATAACCTGCTCAGCATGCTCTAACTCGGCAGACACTTTCTCCGCCTTACCAGAAAACAAACCTCTCAGTGATAAATATGTATTTATTTCCATAATGCCCCAAAGATGCATGGTGAATGTTGATGTTTACATAGTTAGCTCTGAATGCTTTTCAAATAGAAGCTATTTATTTAATAAAATATAATGAGAATAATTTAATGATTCTTTTAAAGAAAAACATTCATTTGGGTTTTCAAATTACATCTTGACATGATTCAATAATTTATACTATATAAAATACTGAGTGGTTGCATGTTAGCTGAATAAATATTTCAAACAGCATTTTATTATTTGTAATGAAAATGTGGAAAATGCCTTTATTTATCCATTAGAACGAAGAGTGTAGTATAATTACTTGAATATAGCCATATAATCTCTTAATCATATCTTAAAACGAGGCGCACGAGGAGCATAGTGATGGTGTAGTATTTATCATCTTTACTAATGTCACATTAATATGCATGGGCAGTCTATCAACAATTAGCTGAACTTTCCTTTGGTCTAATCACAATGACTAATAACATAAATAGTTTATATATATATATTAATATCTTCTCAAATTTAAATAAAGTGTGCATTTCACATTTGATTTTTAATACCCTTTATTTAAATATTTTTATTTAATCATTTTATTGTAATGTATATGTCTGACATAATAAAAAAAATACTTTATATGGTGTACAGTATATAAATAACAAAAATATAACATGAAATAAGATGTAACTGTCTTTTAATGTTTGTGATAAATGGTTCATTAGTTGGTGTTATGAACTTATAGAAAGGTACATAATTAATTTTTTTAACAATAATTACAAGTAAATTTTATTTATTATACCTAAGACTTTCATGAATCTTAAATAAAGATCAAGTTTTTAATAATTTGTGAATGTTTAAAACAGAGATGAGTTTTGATTTATTACATAATCAGTTTAATTAAGAGTTCTTTCATAATGCCTGAACTACTCACTATCTAAATTCCATGTAAGCAAGAATACATTTGTTAATTAATCAAGCTTCACATTTTTCCAATGTTTCATATTCAAATTTGTTACATAGTTTTTGAGTTTAACTGACAATTATTACAGAAACTGTAAATGGTTAATAACATAGATGTCAACCACTTTCTATATGTAAATGTAGTGATAATATTTGAACAATTTGCACAAGTTTCATAGTATTATTGAGTTTAAAACAAAATACCTTCAGTGAAAAATTTATAATATTAATTGCATAATCAACTTCTTAACCCTTTAACAAAGGTGCTAGAGTTAATTTGAGCACACAAACAGGCCAAACTGTGCATACCTTAGATGATTCAGTCTAGTTATATTTTATGCTGCTATAATATTTCACACAAATATAATCGAGAGTTGAAAATAACAATGTGAAAGTTGAGCAAAAAATTGTTTTATTGATATTTATTATCATTTACATAAATAACACTGTAAACTTCAACTCTTATTTACTTAATTAGTTGGCATAAATAAATGTCTTTACTGATCAAAATATATATTTTTAATCATAATAGCAATTGAAAAAAAGGAGATTTACATATTACTTTACAATATTTGGCTCTTTTCTACAAAATGATTTAAGATCCAAAAATAAAATAAATATTTTGTGGTTTTTGGGTTGTTGACAAAGACAAACAATTGATTTATTTGCTCCATTTTTTCAAAAATCTGTGGTTAAGATATTAAGCCCTTAGAAATGGATGTGTTGATTCTACAAAGTTCATATTTGGCTTTAGTTTAATCAGATTCCACTTTTATAATACAAAAAAGGAAGTAAAGATTTTAATTAATTTCTATATAAAAAATAAGTCATGACTGACCTTTCTTATTTTTACCAAGCCCTTCAATAAAATATTAAATCGTGAAGTTTATCATATTGAATAATTCTTTAGATAAATATTTATACATATATTATTGTAGATATCAGTCTTGAAGGAAATTCTGCAAGCTGTGTCAAATGACACAGTATTTAAGAAAATATTTGTTTCTACACCCATTTGTAAAAATATTGGGGGATTATAGTATAATATAATAAAAATATAAAAGCTTAATGTTATAGTAAGGGTGATGCCAAGCATTAGTAACCAGGTTTTAAAAAATCATATTAAAAAATCAACCAACATCGTAAACATGCATAATAATCAAACAACATACAGTTTGATTCCTTAATATAGTGAAACGTTTAAAATTGTTACTTACATTCATTTTGAGTTGATCCTTTAGCCAAGACAGGTAGAAATGCAGGTCACTCTTGTCCATAAGCTGCGAGTGCCAACAAGCAAGCTTGGCAATGATGCGTGCAGTCATGTGTTGAACAAATTCATCTTGACGGTTCAACAGGTTCAGAAATGGCTGCCACACATTCCCATGTCTAGTTTCTCGGAAAATCTTCACCCTGCTTTTATCTTCCTGGGAGTAACATACCCCTTGATAAAACTTATAAAATTTGAATAACAAATTTCAATTATCCAAATAATACTTACAGATAGAATATCATCAATGAGAACAAGAATGTACTGTATAGTAGTGTCCTTAGAGATATGAGTGATCAGATTGAGGAAAACTTCAGCACATGCTTCTGGGTTTTTATCCGGTAAATCCTTCTGGCCACGCTGGTCCAAATTAACTATAAAGTCATGATCACGTTGAGTGATCATCTGCGACCTGCCACAATTTTTATATTTTATTTCCAATCACAGAATACATTGAATAACATATAAATCGATACTTACTGCAAATAAGATTGCCAGTTTATTTGGGTTTGACGGATTTCACTCGCTCTAATTTGTAAGACACTGGTAGCCGCGATCATATCTACATTGTAATAAAAAAAAGACGGTTAGTAGTTTTAATATTAAGGTTTAAGACTGTTTTTAACTTTTACATGGTACAAGTAAATATTACCTATTTTATCGTCGCCGAGTGTTGGAATAAGTTTACTAACGTTTTCTTCGTTGATGTTAGCCATTTTGGCTATAATATTATTCGAAGAAATAACTTTGTTGCAATAAAGACTGTTATAGAAAAAAACTATGGATAAGAGAAAAATTAAGAAAGCCCCTCAGCTGAGGTCTTGTGACTATATTACGTGAAGTTGGCTATTACAGTAAATGATAATGCAACTTACCTTCTCTAACGTAGACCTTTTTTGCTGTAAAAAAGAGAGAGATATAGTACTGATGAAGGTTGTCAATACTGTAACATGTTTGCAACATGAACAAAAAACTTAAACGTCAATAAAAAAAACCGTAATTTCATTTATTTAGTTACAGAATGCAAAAATATAACACTTTTAATAAAATATTTATATTTTTAACTACAAAAGAAATATATATTATTCACTTTACGCGTAATCTTGAAAATTATTTTAAAATGTATATATTGCATAGCATTTTTAGTTTTTTTATTATACTGTTTATGTTAATTATAAACTATAGAAAATAAAAGTTAGTTATCTATCTTTTAATGCAAAAGAGAATTTGCGAAGCGTATGATCAAACTACCAAGTAACTTCGTGTATTTATGTTAAAACGTCAGTCATTTTATTAAGACTAAAGACATGTTTCCTCGTCATAACTATCTGTATAAAAATTGTGGACAATGATTTTTTAGATAAATACTTACGGTTATATCTGTCAGTGTCAATGTCTTGCGATTTTTGAGGTTTTTGTGCCATAATTTCTTAAAAAAAATTAATAAACATTCGTTTATATCGCTGAAATTTTGTTTCTAGGTACATAATCAATTTTGAGGTAACGACTTCTCCTTTTGTGTTACAGATTCATAATTTGTGTTAGGATCCGTGACACTTTTGTCTATAAATACATTTTGGGAACTGGCCAGTTATTTTGTCATGACTACTTTAGAAGCAAAACCAAACTGTCAAACTGATGACCTAAATCTTGCGCTCCCCATGGATGTTGAATCAACATTACATTTTCCAATAGATAGTTCAATGCGAATAATTTTCACTGGATATTACAATGGCTTTGGGGTAGAAGTTAGGTCTAGTGATGAAGTGACCTTATTATACCATATGGGGTGTTTCGGTAAAGGGACCGGTTCACGTTCTAAACCAAAAGAAGCTCAAAATATTCCTACAGTAATGAGAAAAAGACAGTTCCTCAAAAGAATCTTTTGGCATAAAAAATATAGTAACCCAAAGCCAAACATAGACTCAGATATTTTTCTTAAAGAAGTTGATAAATTAATTGCGAAAATAAAAAATTACAATAAAGAGCATTTAAATAAAGATGTTATAGACTTAGTATCAAGTGATGAGAGTAGTGCTGATGGGTTTGAAGAATCAGATGTAGTTATGTCCTTTGATCCTTTATGCCATTCTGGTAAAGAAGACATTGCAGTAATAGTTTCAAATAGTGATTCTGAAGGTGATGATTATTTTGCGAATTTGAAACCAAAATGTTGTGTAAATAGAATTAAATTACCTGAGAAGCTAATGCTTACTACCCAAGAAAGTTTTTTCTTATTATATGGACTTGGATGTTTACAAATTCTTAACATTGACAATAGTGTACTAAGCATTGATCAATGTTGGAAAATGTTTTCAAATAGTGATAAATATTTTTTAGAAAAATATGTTGTTTATCATTATTTTAGGTCTAAGGGTTATATAGTTAAACCAGGAATTAAATTTGGTGGTGATTTTTGTGAGTAAAATTCTTAATGAAATTTCTCTCTTAACAATATTCACAGAAACAAAATAAATATGGTTATTTTAACTATTTCTCATTGTAGTATTATATAAAGAAGGTCCAGGAGTTAATCATGCAGATTTTGTAGTATTGATAAGGTATAGGGGAGAAAAATATGATTGGATATCAATATTTGGCCATATGAGAGTAGCATCAACAACAGTAAAGGTAAATATTATTTTTTAAATTAGATAATATAAACATCAACAGCCCACTTAATGTTTTAATTGCTAAGACACTAGGATTCCTCCTTTCAAGAAGAGTTACGAGATTTTATTCTAATAATATAATTTTATGCTTATTCTTCATGAATTTATGTTAATAGACAAAAAATTAAAAGTATCCAAGTATCATAAAATGTATTTTGATTTATCTGCTTTTTGGTGAGATAATCAGGAGTTTAATATTATCTGTATATATTTTTTGTTTACAATTATACTATAACAAAAAAATTTATACAAACACTTTTATTTTGCAGGAGGTTTTAATAGTGGAGGTGATTAAACCTAATAAAAATACTAGACTACCAAAAGATCTCAGTGAATATAGTGTACAGGAAATGTCATTGACAAGAAACATCCCAGTAGCAATAAATAATGATGTTGAATAACTCTGTATATTTTTTGTCTATATTATACATTATACATGGTATACTAGCTAATATCATATAAGGTTCACCTTTTTTAAATCTAGGGATTGTCAAAATAATTTTATGTCCTTTTAATTGGTTTCTTAATTCCTGATCTTCTGTATTCACTCCTTTCTTTTAAATATTCTTCAGTGCATAATTTTTTGAAATCTTCATTTTGGTACCAACTTGCCATACATGATTTCATAACTGAATTCTGTTCTTGACATTTTATGACCATTAACACTGATGACTCTTTACAACAATTATTAAAGTTTTCCACTTCTTGAAAACACTTTTCAGATTTAGCTTTTTCTCTCATCAGTTTAGGTATTAACACTTCCACTTCTACTTTTCTTAATGTTTTGTCTTCAGGATCTCCTAAAAAATTTAAAACATTTACTAAATAGTACCCTTAATAACATTAAAATTTACGTTACATTATATACCTAGACCATGTGGCCCCATTGAAAATTTATCAGGTAAAACAGTTTTTTCTTGTACCATGGCTTCTAAGGATTTATTGTTATGATTATTTAATAAAACCGTACAGAGAACTAACGTATCTAATGCAAAGTTCAATGAATATGACAAGCTTATGTCAGTTTTTGACGATTTCCTATCAGCTGTGCTTACAGAATATATCATTTATAAAGAAATGATCGATTTAAATGTATTTAAACGAGGTACGAGACATTATAATAAGGAAAAAGATGTAAAATATGTATAAACATTTTTGTAACTAATGTATATTACTTTCAAAGGTAAAATTTTTATTGTACTGTGTTTATTTTCTGATTTAAGTCATTATGAAGCTTATGCTAAGTAATTATTTCAATATAATCTTTGGTCATCCGTTATGCTGTTATCGCATATATTTTTTTATCTGTATGCAAATATTGTTAACAGATTTAGATTTTTCACATTGTAACACAATTCATGAGCTTGCATTTTCACCGTACCTGTCAGAATCAATTTCTTTCATATGTCATTCCATTCGCATTCTAAAGATCTGCATCATTCTGAATTTCCGTAAACTTAAAATTAGTTAAACACAGTTTTACTTTTCTGTTATATTACTGTAAGTTGTGTATTTTTTATTATATATTAGTACCGTAGCAAATAACTTAAGCTTTTTTAGTCGCTATATCTATAAAAATTAACAACTTTAAAATTGCCAGAAGTTGTAGTTTAAGCTGCAATGGATCGGCTTCTTCGTCTTGGCGGAGGCATGACTGGCTTATCGCAAGCACCACCTCCTACGGATGCACCTGCTGTCGATACAGCTGAACAAGTTTATATATCGTCGTTGGCACTTTTGAAGATGCTAAAACATGGCCGTGCTGGAGTTCCAATGGAAGTCATGGGTCTAATGTTAGGTAAATATATTTCATTGGTATTATTACATTTTGAATTCATAATCGCAAGTCATTTCAAACTCTTTGTATTGTATAATTAATTGAGCCTTATATTAGTCATTATAAATTTCATTTTGAACCAAACTACAGCAATAGTATATTTTAATGACGTCAATATTTTAGTCACATAATAACTAGTTAATATATTTACTTTTGTGCAAATATATTAAGTATATAAATGCATTTTTTGGCAAATTATCATGCTATAAAAGAAATTAAAATAAGATTTCATAGTGTATTGTCTATAATATCAACTTTTAAATATTATAGATTAAAAGCAAATTAAACAATGAAATAAATTACAGGAGAACAAAATTTTGCTTTGAAGCATTTTGTAATTGGTTTGAGAACATTGTTGAAATTTATTTGTTATCAACTTTTCATTTCATGTTAAACAATTATGAGTTTTAATAACTATACTATGAGGGTCACATGCTGTCTGGTATATCCTTGTCTAAAGTGCATTGTTCTTAAAAAGTAAGATTTTGTATCTTTTTCATGCCAAGCTAGAGCACAAACAATAGGCAATAAATTGATCATTTTGTTTTGTCTATATAATAATTTCTTATAACATGATTGCTACTTAATATTAATTAGAGAATGAAAATGAATTCTGTTGGTATGAACTTTGTAGAAACTCATTTGCGGTAGGTCTCTATTACTGGTGGTAAGCCTATTTCTGGAGACTGTCTAGGTAGATACCACCACAGCTCCTATTTGTACTGCTAAATAGTAGTAGTGTTCAAACATTACTGTTTTCTGCTTTTGTGAGCTAGTGCAATTACTGGTCTCATAGCTACGGGCGCTGTACAGTGTATACTATCTTAATCAGTGCCATATTGTTATGAGCTAATGCATCTCCTATTTTTAAGTGAACACCTTACTTGTTTAATCACCTAGTCTTATAAAGAAACTTATTTGTAAACAGTTTTATTAATTGCGAGGAGAAAATTGTACCAATGTTACAGAGAAAACATCTTATTTAATATTATAATAAACATTTTCAGGAGAATTTGTTGATGATTACACAGTGCGAGTAATTGATGTATTTGCTATGCCACAAACTGGTACTGGTGTGTCTGTGGAGGCAGTGGATCCTGTATTTCAAGCTAAAATGTTAGATATGCTAAAGCAGACTGGTCGTCCTGAAATGGTAGTTGGATGGTAAGAATTTATTTTTAAAAATTTCTTGTTTTGTAGTTTATTGTTAAACTTCTTTAATTAAAACATTGGTCATTCAGATTTATTTTTAACTAGACAATTAATATTCTTTCCTTGAAGTCTCAAAACCTCTGGTACTTAAATTTTAATCCCGTGTTTATTTGAAACTGTGAAAACTAGAATTTGTTTTGTGTTTGCTATAAAATTGGTTTTAATTAATACATGTTCAAAGATAATTACTGAATAAATTACTTTAGTTTAACTCCAGACTTATAAAAGTTAAATCATTTATCTGCCTCTGGTGATTGTTTAAAATCTGGGTATATAATCTTTGCATTAGTCAAAAACATAGAAAATTATTTATGTTATTTTTTTCATTTTCTTAAGGTTATGATTTACAGATTTTCCTTTTTATAATTAATATCAAACATGGAGCTAAGTGTTTAGCAAAATGAGGTTCTCTTAATAAAACATTTAAATTATTAAATATTTATATAGGACAATAAATGAGTATGAGCACCAATCTTTTTGTTACAATTATAAAACTGGAATCAATTTATTGAATACAGATTTTAGCGCATTCCTCATTTAAATATAAAAATTTGTTATAGGTACCATTCACATCCAGGTTTTGGTTGCTGGTTATCTGGAGTTGATATAAATACTCAGCAGTCATTTGAGGCACTGTCTGAACGTGCAGTTGCAGTTGTTGTGGATCCTATACAATCAGTGAAGGGAAAAGTAGTTATTGATGCATTCCGTCTTATTAACCCAAACATGATGGTCCTTGGCCAGGAGCCAAGACAGACCACTTCAAATTTAGGTCATCTTCAGAAGCCTTCAGTTCAAGCTCTCATACATGGTCTTAACCGTCATTATTATTCAATTAGCATAAATTATAGAAAAAATGAGCTTGAGCAAAAAATGTTGTTAAATCTTCACAAAAAGTCATGGATGGATGGTCTAACTTTATTAGATTACAAAGAGCACTGTGCTGTCAATGAAACCACAGTTTCAGACATGTTGGAGCTTGCTAAGAACTACAACAAAGCTTTAGAAGATGAAGAGAAGATGACACCTGAACAACTTGCAATCAAGAATGTTGGTAAACAAGATCCGAAAAGGCATTTAGAAGAAAAAGTGGATGTGCTCATGTCAAACAACATTGTGCAGAATCTTGGGGCTATGTTGGACACCATGGTGTTTAAATGATTATTGAAGGAAAAATTTTTTAAATATAAAAAGTTAAGGCAACAATAAAAGTGGAAAATAATGGAGTTCAGTCTCACAGTAATTTTTAACCTAGATAACTTTATGTAATGTACATTACTTACGTATCATTATTTACTATACAAATTCGAAATAAAAAAGATAAATTCTTTCATAACTTTACTTCGTATTTTGGTTTTATAAAAAAACTCTATTAGGCGCTATTTGGCAGCATATTTTGTTTAACCTGTCCTCAAACGCAGGATAGTCTAAATTAGCAAAATCTATGTCAAACATTGGCTCTAGTTGCTTTTGTGTGTTTATAATGTTATGAATAATTTTCTTCATTTTTTTAAATGCTAAATCTGGTTTATCCATTGATACCTGAAAATCAGATTTTTTTTCAATCTATTATGGACTAACATTTTACGACAATTTCCAATGGTGTTTAATGATAAGGAGGGCGTGTACGTTAAGCATGCCCACCCCAGAGTAGAGTATCATACCATTCATATGTTGGCAATGAGACACATTACGAATTTATCGCAGCAGATTTATAGTGTGAACCATCTTATTTCTATTCAATAATTGTAAGTCCCAAGAACGACAGTTTTCGTTTATACTTAATATTGACCTACACACACACTTATCAAGCGTGGTGGATAATAAGTCTTAATTGTGACGATGGCCACGAGTCCCAATGGGTAGAGTAGTCAGTATTAAGATTCTTAAAAGATTTGTAATACCTACAAAGCAACTTGGCGTTGACCTGGTTCTGAAGCTAGAAATAAGAAAAAAACTTACAGTATCCCAAAACAAGCCCGGAATTTTACGATGTATGTCATCGTAATCATCTCTTATGTTGGTGGTAGTAGATTCAGATGGTACCTAAATCAACGAGGAATAAGAATTGTTTATTCGTTCATTAACATTCAGCTATAATAAAGAGGCTAGATAGGAATCTTTTTTAGGGAATGCTGTAGTAATTTTGGTTAAACAAACAAACCCTTTAAACAGGAACTTTGTTACATTTGAACAGTACGTGACGGTAGCCCATGGCGCTGAAAAAACTTTGTAGATATTTGTAAACGTCTTTTAAAAGTGATTTACTTTTAAATATTGAATCAAAGTTTTAAATATTTATACATATCATCATCATCAGCCAATAATCGCTCACTGCTGAATATAGGGCTACCTAAAGATGTCCACTGCGATAGGTTTGGTGGTCAGTTTATACATACAGGTTAATCGAATATAACACTCACTTGATGATATTCTATCTGACGTATTAAAAAATCTAGCTCGTCTTTGTTTTCAGGTGCCATTGTTGTTTCAGCTGTAAAGACATTTTGTAGCATTTAATTATACTAAATACCCTCATATTCATAGCTAAACAAATGCATTTCATAACTTTACATTCGAAATTATTCATTTAAACCAACGATGAGCAACACGCGACCCTCCAAGCATTTCTAAAATTGAATTTATTTTACTGACTTCCTCCTATCAATATTTTTTTTTTTTCGTGTGTAACAAAGATGCTGCTATTAACTTACATTGCTCCATTACCATTTCACTGGCTTGTAGCAGCCCTGCGTCAACGAGAAAAGCTAGCCAAATATCAGAATCGTGGGTGTCAAGACCAGGATACAAGTAGGAACAGAGTTTTGTGCTTATAGATCGGGCGGATTTGACATTTTCTGCTGAAGAAGAATATAATTCATTCAGAAAAAAAATCTTTCCAGCGCCGATAGTCATAGATGTTTTGCTTCTGGTTGTTTAAAGGAGTTTTATCAGATATATTTTTTTAAGTCTCAATTTGTTAACTGGCCTAAGATTCTTTCGGATTTATCGCTTCCGTCATAACCTATTCTAATATCAGTTTTTATAGACAAAAAGCAAGCTTATTGACAAAGTATTACCAGACCCATACCATAAATTTAGAGATTATAAGTAACAAATAATTATAAATTTTTCGTATTTCGACGAAGCAACGAGACGACCCACAGATTCACCTGAGGGTAGGTGATACGAGTAGGCACGTTTTTAACAATTTGGGGCTTAGTGAGATGATAAACATTTCTTATCACATTTAAACAGATCAGTTTTTGTTACCCCAGTGATTTGACTACTATAACCCCGCCTACTTAAAACTGGGACAGAGTAATGATTTATACACATGTGATAGCAGTAATAGGAGCTGTATCCATCTAGACAGTTCCCTGCTAGAGACATCAGTAATTGAAAAGGAAATGGAAGGAAGTCGTAGTCACAAAAGAATTGATTTATTTTTGTGAATTAGAACATAATTAATATTATAGGATGGAAATAAGTGAAGCTGACTTAATGAAATGGTACCGAATTTCTTACCATCAGTATCGAGTGGTGGTTCGATTAGCAAACCTGATGTCTCTGGAATTTGCTCGTCCAATTCTGCAATGTCTTGTGACGTAAAAGTAACTGACTTTGATGATTTAGTGCTACCGTGCGCTACGGTTATTCCTAACAGAACAATGTAAACTTGATTAACCACTTTATTTGACATACATGACACCCGAGATAATTGAATGGGGTGTTTGTAATAGTTCTCATGAATTAATTCATTCGCTTAAAAGCAAAAAAAAAATTTTCAATTATAAAGTAAAAATAAGAAAAATTTACCTTTCCATGTAGACGATGTATACTTTGTAAAATCTACACTTTTGTTCATGTTTGATTGTTTATCATTTTTACTTATTGTTGGTCTTTGTTCAGATCTAAAATGTTGAAATTAATAGAGGGAAAAAATAAAGAAACTATGGTTAATGTTTATTTTAATAAATAATGGTAAAATGTTAACTAACCTTTTAGAATTTCTATCATGAATAGACATCTGCCCATTTACTTCACTGATGTACTCACCGTTACCTTGCGATTTATATAGTGAACAAAGGCTCGTTGCGCCTGCCTCTAAACTTCTATTTGCAGTCTGATCTTCATAACCTCTAAATGACGATGAGCTCTAAATTAAGAGAGTGAAATTTGTAAGTAAATAATACGAACTCATGGCCTATTGAAATTTTATGTTTTGGAGGAAAGTAGTTTCATTGTATGTCAACGCCACCAAGGTATGGTTAGTACAGCATAACTAATAAATGAGATCTTGCTGCTAGATTTGTACTAGGCTGCGGCTTTACTTACTCAAGAAGAGTTACTTTTAAGAAGAGTTACTTACTCAAGAAGCACCAAACAGGCTACTGGTGGTACAAACACAAACCGAAACTTTCTACATTATAGCTAAAGTACTTAATTTGTGCGGATCCCAAATGAAATATGGACAGTTCAGGGAAATGAAGAATAAATGTAATGTTTGTGTTGGTGAATGACATTGTAGCTTCGATACGATTGAAATATTTTTTAATATTAAACTCATACAAATCGATTTAGCCCCTTAATGAAAACCGAAAAAACTTAGTGTTGCTGTAAAGTAGTGCAGAGTTTGTTTGCTTAATACATACTTCACATGATATTTCAGGAAAACTACACATATATTTTCGTTTTTTGTTGCATATGAATAAAGAACTTAGGACCTATTATGTAAATACTATAGTTATATTTTTTAATAGGAGACAATGTGTTTTTCTCAGTAAATCATACTTTTATGACTACGTATATCTATTAAGAATGGTCCAATTATGATGATAGGTTTTTGATTGAAGGATTTTCAAATTAATATCAGTTTAAATCTAATACGACATTAACTTGACAACGGGGTGCGTACCGGTCAGATAGAAAATACAGTCATTATTTATTTATTTAAATAAGGATATAAGGTTGTTGTATAAACTAGAATTAAAGTAAAAATTAGCTGACAAAATTGTTACTACTAATGTATTTAGCTCGCGCGGTCCAGATCTGTGAACTTTGGATCCGATAAAGCTCTTAACGGCATCAAATATGGCCAAGGGCGTTAAATTCATACGAAAAACTACTAAAATACTACTAAACATTAAGGATATCACAGCATGCATAATCAGTATCTTTATACGTAAAAAATATACAATAGTGTACATATTGGTTGATATTTTATATTTCATATTAAATTTATGTATTACATTTTTATAAATACTAATGATGTTCAGCTGAACTATGAAAGGGAATGGCAATTATAACTGTAGAGTTAATATAATATATTACTTAAAGACGGCATATTTTGGTGGTAACTACAAACTGTCATATGACAATATATTACTATAAGCTTAAAGATGTCGATGTCAGAAACAACCGTGTGGTGAATAGCTCTCAAAGAACGATGATTTATGCGTTTAATATAATGATATTCTAGTTAACGAAAAAATTTGCAAATATGGCCAGAAATAAAAAATTAGTATCTTATTTGATATTAACCTGTCTTTTATATAAAAAAAAGTAGTCATCGGAAAGTAATCGTTTTATGTATCTACAAAAACAAATTCTACACTGCAATATTATACGATGTTAAATCATAATGTAATGTGATGTAATGGATATGAGTTCCGGCACGACAGATATCACCTGCTTTAACTTATTATCATGGGCAAAGTTGCAGGAAAAAGACACACTAGACGGCGAAAAAATTTCTGTCTGCGAAATATTACGGACTGGACTGGAATCGCGAATATAGAGCAATTGTTCCGTGTGGCTCGAGATAGAAACTAATTCTCCAACCTGACGTCCAACCTTTAGTAATAGAGAGGCCTTTTAAAAGGTAGAAGTCACAATGAGATCTGTCACAGTAAATCGAACAAGATCAAAATACCTCAATGGCATTGATATGATGAAAAATCACTGCAACACGGCATTTAACTATTAGAAAGATTCCTCCTACTATTCATAGTATACGACTTCTGTGTGAATTAGGGAAATTTGGTATAAGGAAATCCATTAGCAGCTGCATAACGAGGTTGCTTCAGTTTTCGACGAGTGTTTGGCAGGCAACTGCGGTATATTATAAAAAAAAATACTAGTACTTTGTAAAAATATATTAATTTAAGTAAAAACCTTAGTATTAACATGAATTTAAGGTAATCGAAATGAAGACAAGAAATTAACACCCAAAGATTTTTTAAAAATATGTAGAGAAAAGTACATACTAAAGTCATAGCTCCAAATTTATTTCCTCCTTTATTCGCTTTGTGCTCTTCATGTCGGGTCTCGCTTTCCATTTTAAGGGAGCATTCGGAAGTAAACACAAAATCGCTATGCTCTTTGGTATCCGGCAAAGACTATTAATACATTAGAATATCTTAATTAATGACGTGATAGAAAGAAGATAATAATAATTCATAGATTTAAATGTCATTACAAAAAGAATTTCATTCAGGATCCCAGTAATTATTATTCGCCCTGATAACAGAACTTGCAATGTTGATATTTCTTGCGGCAGCATCATAGACACCTTCTTTAAATTTTCGTAGTTATGTGCTCTATGATGAGAAAGGTGTTTATTGTTAATAAAAGATAGTGCTTTAAATATTATTATATTAATTTGTTATTTCTAAATGTTTTAGTTAACACCATATGATATTGAACAGATATCGGTTTAATCTTTTGGTGCTCTATTGTAACAAAATAGAGTAGTAATTCAAACTGCAAATCACAAACAATTTTAGTACTCAGCATATTAATAAATTAATCTGGTTATTAACCTCCGTACTGCTTTAATAATTATAAGTAAATGTAGTATAGATATAAAAGATGCAAATATTATGTGATGACTGTGATATTAGGGCTCTTTTTGTGTTCATCAATCTGTTTTATTTTTCTTATGATGTGGTCGGATTGTACCGTTAGAAAATCGTGAATAGAAAATTTAAAAGACATTTTAGGTTTAGTAAACTGATATAGAAACAGATCCTTGTTTTGATATTTAAAACGTAGGTCACGAGCTCTGTTGGAAAACTGCCAAAAGCAAAGTGCAATCTTTGTTTTGGAGATTAAGTATCTATTTCATTCATTTAACTATTGTTGTTTGTTTATTTGATTAATGATATTTAATGTGAACGCAAATTTAGCGAAATATACTCTTTTCTTTCCTGTTGTCTTCTAAAGAGCGCCGATTTATCTGAACATGAAACTAAAATCAGAAAAGGCCGGCGACCACGATGTTTTAACATTAAAGCACCGATTAAATCCATTGTAATGAGTCGTATTTTTCCTTCCGATATAAATGCTTCTTCACGACCTTAAAGTTAAAAGTTTTTGAAGTTGTTTTTAATTAATTACTATTAAAATGCTTACGTAGCACTAGACTAAAAACAGCTCAAAATCTTTTTTCATAGAATACGTTACATACAAGTGAACTGTGTCTATCAAATACACATCGGTTTCTTTTTCTGTTAATCAATTTAGTACGTACTTAACCCATACGATTCACCGTCTTTTTCGCTATAAGTCAAAAACTGTCCAGCAAGTATCATGTCGTCGAACTTTTGACGTGTTACGAGGCGATAGTGGCCTGAAAAGTGATGGGATGCTGTTGTATGCTGTAATCCCAATTTTACAATTTTGCTACATTCTGTAGCAAGACGTCGAGCGAGCGAACCTGTAAGTTAAAAAATGTTAAACTATGTATAATATATACAGACGTTAAACGCAAAGACGTTCCGTTTTGTGCTAGTGATCCTAACGTTGAAGAAAGTATTATGAACCTTCTTAGAGATAGTTCAAAGTATTCAAGGGATAGGACAGATATAGAGATGAGAATTGACATAAAGATAAGTAAAGAAAATCTAAGCGAAATAATAATGTCAAATAATAAAGAAGTACTTTTAAAATTTATGGAAAAGTTTACACAGGATGCTGTTAAAAGAAATAAAAATAATTAGCAAGTAACAATGTGCATTTATCGGCTTTTGCGATTAGTTGATAACAGTTATAAAAACAGTAAGTATGTTATAAGCAAACAAGATGTTCGACTATAGTCCAAGGAATAAAAGAGAAAGGAAAAAAAAAATATTTATAAAGACGTTGGTATAGTTTTTACCATAGGTAAAACGCTTTTTTTCAAAGTTAAACCAGTTGCTGGGTTGACGGCTTTCATCTCTGTAGTAGAAAACAATCCGAATTCGTAAACTTTGTTACTTATATTCGTCTATAAAGAGGTCTATAGATTACAGAAGAGTGATAACTTTTTCCTCGTATTACAGCGAAGAGTTGTGTTTCTTTGAGACGTTTTCGATTATAGTGCATAAGCACTAGATCGTTCAGAAGGAGATACCGGTACCTTACGGCAGTAACGCCTCAAGAGTCATTATCGGGGTGATTTTCATGTAAAGAAATTCAGCACTACACTGAACTCGCTCTAAAAACAAGGTATCATCCCGCAAAATGAAAAAAAGCGTTGGCAACTAAATATTGAACAGTACAGAAATTATACGAATATTTAAAATTATGTTCATACACGATAATCATAATATTATGATTCAATAAAGAAGTTATTTACCTTTGCCAATAGCTTCGTATCCCACCAGAATAACAAGTGGAACTTCAATAGTATCTGCAGGGGGAGTAAATGGTGAAACAGATGCATTAGACAATTGTTCTATGTACAGCAACCGCAGTAACCGGCGAGTTGCAAAAATTTTAACGTCTGTCATCATTTGTATTTTTGAATATTGCTGTAATTATTAACTTATTTCAATGTAAACTCTTGTATTTCATATGTTGTAATTGTTATATGTCTATATATTGTAACTAAAATATTTTCGTCTTAGGTATATTTAACTAAAACAATATTAAGAATTTTGAAGAGAATGAGCTTATTGTAGCGGGTTGATCGAATTTTACTCTGTAATAATTTTAGCGCAAGGATATTTTGTATCCTTATGCTCTTGTGAATACGGGTGATGTAAAGCCGTCAAAAGGACGGATAATATATAGTTAAGAAATCGTAATAAAATACGTAAAATCTTGTTTTATCCAATACATGTAGTATTGGATTAATTTTTTTTTTAATTATTTCAATTTATAAAGATAGGTATAAACCTATTGTATTAGTATAAAAGGTCGGAGATGTTAACAGAGATAAAAAGTTTTGCAGCAGATTTTAATATTAGTATGTACTCAACTTTGACATTTTAAATTATAATAATTTAAAAAATTTAATACATTTGAAAATAATAATAAGCATCATAAG
>DWLS01001432.1:0-21845 GCA_018246255.1 Pachliopta kotzebuea | reverse complement strand
TTAAAATCATATAAATAACCTAACTTAACAAATAAGCAGTATCCTGTTACTAATATGGACTTACGTCTGAATTAAAGATTTATTTATTTATATATAACGAATCGACGAAAAAGAGCAACCGATTTTGCTTCTATAATGTATCATAAGATCCATTACATTTTTTTATTTCACTAGACATCAACTCCTTCACCTAATGCTAAGTGATATGCCTGCCTATAACATAGCGCTGGTTAAGATATACACAGCACCACATTACGCTCGTCGCCTTGAGACGTCAGGTGTTAAATACCCCAATAATTCCACTAGAACCTATAGACTGAAATACAATAATGTTTGCATGTTACTATTTGACGGTATATGTCTCGTTACCCCAGTAATTTCACTAGCATACCATTGAAACTGGAACATTGTAACATTACTTCTTTTACTATCTAACGGTAGAAATAACACCTGCAGTACCAACCTGGACGGTCTCGGGTAAAAGAGACCACACAGATCTGAGAAGTTTCAAGTTTTCCAAAGTTATAATTGGAAAGTAAGAAATTAAACGATAATATTTATATTCATGTACTTTTTTGTATTATGTATTATTTATTAACATGTACTTCTCAATGTATAAAATATTTAAAAATACAAGTACTAGTTTTAAGTTAATCCGTTAAGGTGCCCACAACATAGGCATGTTTAGCCAACGGAAAATCAAATGTCTGTATTAAAATAAATATACAAATATGTACTGGACCTTCTTCGTATATGTCCAGAGGTAAACAAATAAATTATAGTACACTTGATTCTATTTTATTTGGTAATAAAAATATTAACTTATAAGTAAACTCTGTATAAATATCTAATCATATAGAAATTGCGAATGGAACCAAAATAGCTCTCTGAAATCAAGTATTGCGAAAAACAATTATTGTTTGATGTGAACCTTTAATAAAACCTGTTTGATCTGAGACCTTGAGGGATATTAAATATTATGTACCTGTTGATGATGTATCTAGTCCTTGTTTATTTGCTTTGGCAGTATTAAAAAAAAACCCGTAAGTAAATTTTTCTATTATTATTATTAACACAAAGGTCCTGAATCGAATCAGGGCTCATGCCTGGTGAAGTTTAGATAATAGAAGGGTTTTTAAAAATAACAGGGTCCCGATCACATTGGGGGCGTTTTTTATTTTACTAGTCGATGATACATTCAGCTGATGGTAAGTGATACGATTGCCCACAACGTGTCGCTGGTTAACACAGTACATTGTACAACATTACGCTCGTCGCCTTGAGACAAGGTCTAGGTGTTAAGTCTCTCTCAATACCCCAGTGATTACACTAGCATACAACCTTTAGACTGGAACACAGTAATGTTTTCGCGTTACTATATAGCGGTAGAAGTAAGAACTGTGAAGGTATCGACCCAGACAATCTGTAAAGAATGTGCAAGGGATACCAAACACCTAATAGGACTAGTCAACATCACCTGTTCGTGGTGCTCCCTACTAATGAACAAACGAGGAGTCTGGCTCCCCACTAAACTTCATTGGGCCAACGTGGTGGTCATATGACTCAAATCTCCCCAATATTGAGGCAGGCCTATGTCCAGCAGTGAACGTCTATCAGCTGATTGAGAACATCACAGTCTAATTATAAAAATGCTAAGAAAATGTTGCTGCTATACGAGAACCGGAAGCATTCGGTCGAGCATATTTAACTATTATCAGATTCATTTTCTTTTAACGCCTTTCGAAATTATGGTCAATATATGGTCAATTAAAGAAAACAAATACTTAATACAATATATTTAAAGTCTGACAATAAAATTACTCTATACTGTAATGTAAACTAAACTTTTCTGCAAAATGCATAGCGTAGAGGAGTAATTTATTTTAACAACAAACTTGTTTCAGACGGAAATTTTGCATGCAGAATTTTTGATGAGGAAAGTATGACAATAAAACACCCACGGGACAAAAAATTCATAACTTAGATTAAAAATTTCTTTATATAATTTACATACATATTAAGTTAATTTTATTAGTCACATTTAATGTTGGATTTACCAGAACAGTCAAATTGACTGGTATATAAATTCCTACTACACGTAACACTTTCTACAATGATATTAAATATGTAACTAAAGAATTACTATCATGAACTTTATATTTATTAACATATACGTAAGAAATATATTTAGGTTTTAGTATAAATAGGTATATTTAAATAGCAGATATATCTAGCGCGACATGTTCTTGATGAGTCACATACGCCCAAAAGTAATAAGAAAAAATTGCGTGGGTTGGTTTGTATTTACAATTATATTATACAACAAGTTACCAGATGTTATTTGATATGTATATTTCTATTTGATAATAAGCGAGAAGCGTAAAATTCGTTTCAAAAAACTTTATGAATGTTTTAATCACTGATATATCGTTTAACTCAACTGATTAGATATGCTTCCTGTTCTGCATCTGATTCTCAAGGTTGTTAGCGTTGTGTAGATAAATTATAAATATTACTGCATCGAGTTTATCCGACAAATATTACAAAAAGCTTGGAGATGTGGAACAGCAGTGGACATCAACAGGAATGATGAAATTATTAATTTCGCAATAATTTTCCATTGATGTAGTGTTTGATTTTCTTTTAACCGGCCTATATATTTATGTTAGTATATAATACGGAATTAGGTGTAATTTCCTACAAAGAAATTTAACAGATTAACCCTTGTGCTGTGTTATATAGTTGCGGAGTCAGCAATTATAAAAAAATTACCGGTTACGGTAATGCCCTGTAGTTTCCTATAAATACTAGCAATTAGAGTAATGATAAAATTATGTCCGATCATATAGATCGTTACGACGGAAACATTGATTGTTATCCTTCAAAATTGGCCAGTCCATTACTTTGTTTTTAATTTTCTACGTAAAAATTATATAAATGTATTCGTTGTACATATAAATTAACCGATAAAAATAAGTGTACATAAGCGTTTTTACGCGGACGCCTTGAAAAATCACGCGTAAAAAGATTCAATTTGAGACAAAGAAATATTACAGAAATCCATTAGTGATGTAAATTTCATTTCCTACACGGTAATTTGTAGAAACAGGAAAACTGTTGAAAAATAAAAAAGAATGAAAGAAATTTTATTGAAATTGTGTCATCATCATCATCACAGACATATACTACTGTAAGGTTCCCACAATAATGTAAGGTGTAAGAGTCTACTCAACTCACGGGAACCAAACCAACATCACCTGCGCGTGGTGGACCCTGGTAATCAACAAATGAGGCTCTGGCTGACCACCAACCTGCATTGGATTAGTGTGAGAGACGGCCCAAATCCTCCCACTATAGAAGAAGCCAATGTCCAGCAGTGGACGTCTATTAGCTGACGAAGAATAATGCGAAAGTTTGGGTCGTATTTAGGCAAATTTTGAACTACTGCAGATGGATGCAGTTAGAAATCTGCATGAGGCATTCTTATATAGCAGATTTTTTTATTATTTCTTCATCATCAGCCGATAGACGTCTGTTGGACATAAGCTTCCCACAATAATGTGTGGATTTGGGCCATCTCCCATCACGGAGAGGTTGGCTTGGGTTCCGTGATTTGTTTGGGACTCTCACAACTTAATGATATTTCTCTTTATTATTCATTTATATAGAATTTTTTATAGAAATGTGTTTGTAATGTATTTAAGCAAAATAATTTCTGTGATACATAATCTACATAAAGTAATGAATGGTATATCACTTGATTTGTCCCTGTTATTTAGATCCCTTTAAGCCTTTTATTTAGGACCTTTTCCTTTGTGTAAGCTGCGAACGTTTAAATGTAAATTTAGTTGTACACAATCCGACCCTAGCCCTGGTACCTATTTGATATCCTGTTCTAAATCTTACTATGAAATTTTCGGTAGACTTACAGCTAATAGAGGAAAATAACATACATAGGACGGGATCAATAATAAGTTATCACAATTGAAAAGAAAACTTATACACTACTATAGAATATACTTTACTGGTGGTAGGTTTCCTTTGTCGGAGACAGTCTAGGTAGGTACCGCCGCAGTTCCTTTTCCTACCGCCAAATAGTAATATTCAGACATTACTGTGTTCCGGTTTGAAGGGTGCTGTATGCTAGTGAAATTACTGGGGTAATGAGACTTAACACTTGAGTATACCATCATAAACAGCGGCATATTATGGGCAGGCATTTACCATTAGGTCGTCGCCTCGACGAATAAAAAAAAGTCTGAACTTTTTTCATCAGCCAATAGACGTCCACTGCTGGACATAGACTTCTCCTAACAGTGGGAGGATTTGGGCTATCTCCCACCACGCTGGCGGTAAGCAGGTCGGTGGGAAGCTAGAGCCTCGTTTGTTGATTAGCCTGTACTACGACCTGGTGAGGTTGGCTTGGGTCCTGTGAGATGTTGTGTTGGACCTCTTATACCCCAATCAAAAGTCAAAGTCAAAACTGTTACATAAAATTAAAGATATAAAGCCTTAATTAATTTAGTTTAACCACAAAGGTCGATCAGATTGTTTCGGATTTTCTTTTCTAAACATTCTTTAGTAATTTACACTGAAAACTATTTAAGAATTTCACAAATCATCCATTCAGCTATTGTTAGGAGTTTTCGGTAATTGCGAGGGTTTCAGGAGCACTGAACAGTATTAAAGTCATTTTATTATCTGAAATAATTGCCCTGTTGCGGCATAAGCTAATTGACCTTTTGTGCTGCCGCCACGCTTTTGTCTGGCATCCCTAAGCAAAAAAAATGTTTTGTGTTAATGATTACGGTTCGTGGGCCTTTGTTAAAGAATGTTCAATTTTAAAGTTTTGTGAATTTAAAAAAAAATATTTATTACATGTAATTTTCATTTCAGTGAGACTCAAGTTCATAGAATTTGGTTTTAATCATTTTATGGATAATCCATATATATTAAGTGTAATGATTTTGATAAAAAAAAATGATGAATGTTGATATTTTAAAATTTAGTTTATAAAATCTCTTGTTATTAATTTTATTGGTAGTAGGTTTCCTTTGCCGCAGACTGTCTAGGTATGTACCATCACAGTTTCAATATCAACCGCCAAAAAGATATATGCAAATATTACTATTGTATGTTCCGGTTTGAAGGGTGCTGTATGCCAGTGAAATTACTGGGGTAATGAGACTTAAAACCTTACGTCTCAAGGCGAGTGCGATATATGTGTACCATTTTAACCAGTGCCTCGTTATGAGCAAACGTATCACTTACCATCAGGTGTGGTTTGTTCGTTTCGTCACCTTGTCCAATAACAAAAACTCTCGTTATCAAAATTAATTGTTTAAACTCCTGCATATTCAACTTCTGTTGCGTTGATTAGACTGAAATTAAATAATAAAAATTTATCAGTAGCGTGTTCTTCCAAGATCATGACTATCACATAATCCTGAAAAATTCAGTGTGATACATAATTAAAAACTAAAAGATGAAGGAAAAATATACATTATAAGATTTTGCCGGTATGGTCTAGTACAGGGGTCGGCAACCTGTGGCTCTATGGATGTTAACGTGAGGCACTTTCGTTCCACACGCTTTACGTTTATTAGAAAAAAATCATTCTGAATCGATTAACTAGGATTAGTCATAATGTTTTTTCCTATAAGAAAACACTATGTATTTTAATTTATTGGATGGGCATGAAAAAACAATTGCGACTCTTTAAAAATATGAAATTTTGTGAATTACAATTTTTGACTCTTCCGGCTTAAAGTTTGCCGACTCTTGGACTAGAATCTAATTTTCACAGTTCAGATATATCATTTCATTATTCTACAGTGCTATCTTTGACTTCTCATATCTCCTTAACTAGTATAGCTACAGACATGTAACTTCGGAATTCTCGTCTCCATGTCCTGTACTTTATTTTATTCTTAAAAAGCTACAGAGAGATTCATGTAGGTCTTCCAGTTTAAAAATTACCAGCGTTACGGAAGAATTAAGTTAGCGCATCAGTCACTTTTACACTGGTGCGATGAGGTAATAGAGACTTACATCATTAAATGTAATTTCATGAATTGTGTAATGAACTATAAGAAGTGATTAAATAATGACCTTGATTAGATCCCGGTGTGTTCCCTGATGAAGTCCCTCACGGCGGGAGCGGCGACGTTGGTCAACACGCTCGGTGAGTATCTCAGGCCGCAGCCGCGACCGAACGAAACGATGCCCACAGCCACTCCATTGATGGTTCCAACTCCTCCAGAGTCACCCTGGGGATCAAAGGCCATAACGGTCAAAGGCCGTAGGAGCCATTATCAAGAAAACGATTTTCAAAAGCAGTTTTACATGCTTTGTCGTTTGGTATATTTAAAGTTGTAAATTCACCAAAAATGTTATCATACTATTTAGCTCCGCTAAACATGATTTTTGTAAATTTTAGATAATGTAAAACAAAAAAAGAGGTGTATGGGGTCCCACACAACACCTCACGGGACCTAAGGCTAACTTCACCTGCTCGTGGGACAACCTGCTAATCTTCAAACGAGGCTCTAGCTTCCTCTTAACCTGCTTTCGGCCAGCGTGGTGGGAGACGTTTCAAATCGCTCCATTATTGAGAGAGGCTTATAATCAGTGGATTTTTCTATCAGCTAATGATGATAATGACCAGAGAGTTAAAACATCTTAGCGTTTAAATTTCCATTACCTGGCATGTGCCCTTCCCGCCCATGAAGAAATCCCCTGCACATATCATGTTTGCAGTGATCATCAATGGACGGTAGGTAGACCGGCACCGCGAATGGCTCACTAATTTCAAATTAACAGCCATCATTCTCTCCGGTATTATAGAAGCGTCTTGCTGAAATGACGTAATACTGAAAGTTATTACCCGTAATAAATCCCTTTCTTCATTTATTTTAACTACTCTATCTTTTTTGGGGATTTGTCAGAAGCCCTTCAAGCCGGGTCAAATTTTGTATCAACTTAGGTCTAATTAACTAATGACGATAACGGAAAATAAAATTTTATAGATATAAAGTAAAGAAGCTGCGAGTTTGTTATGAGAGGCAATGACTGAAAGGAGAGAAAATATAGGAAAAAGAAAGAGAGACAAATAAAAATAAGAATAAAAGAAATTGAAAATAATAGACCCTTTATCCAAAACACGAAGGGGAACTTAATTATAAAAAAATAACTAATTAGCTATATGATTAACGAATAACTTTTTTATTTCACTAAGGTAGTAAACAATCATACAACTTGACTGATGATGGTAAGTGGTTACCGTCGTGTTGCCGTCTCCTGAAGAACCCTGTCACACAATTTTTTTGTGACTCAATTCTGTAGCTCTTTAAAGAAACCTCGGCAGGGAGCTCATTTCATAACTTGATGGGTCGTGAAAGTAAATTTTGTGGTTCTAGACTATGAGGATAAACTCCCTGTCGATGGCGGATGGTGTGATGGTGAAATGAGGTCGTGGACATCAAATCAAAAAGTTCTTCAGAACACATCTGGTCTGTGTAAAGCCATTATTAAAGAAAACTCTTTTATATTATAGAAAGTATTTCTACCCATTGTGTGATAAGTGAACCTATTATATAATAAACCTTCTTGTTATTAATTAAAGATAACTACAGGTAAAAATAAACGCCGTGTATGTGTAACGCGGTTTCTCTCACTGTAAATTTTGCGATATATCTATATAGTATCTATATACAGATATACAGATTTTGGATAACTTCCAGTTCGACTGCCATAACGTGACGTTATAAAAAAAAAATTATTGACGAGGAATACTTTTACTTCAATAAAGATATCAAAAATATGCACCATTAAGGTTCTTGGTGACTTTTGGTCCCTCTTTCGGTTGGCGGGTTATATCAGAAGTACGTATAAATAGTAATTTTTATACGCGGAACATATTTGTATAAGAAAAATATCTAAAATATTCATAGTTATGGAACTTAGTTACTTTCGGCATCACTTCCAGTTGGTTGACAGGAACTGGATATGGCTAAGAACCATCTCCGTACCTACCTTAATATTAATGCCAAGTTTAATTTCAGTCGGCGACCACGACAAAGTTCAGACACACACTTGACTAAATCATAGTCAATGCAATGACAATTACAAGTAAATGTCGTAGTAAATATACATGTGTACATTACCCACATGAATGTATAAATAGATACATACAATACAAAAATATATAACGCGACCATAACGAAATTCACAAACTTGACTAAATAATAGTCAATGTAAAATTGATAATAGTTACCCTAATGCGACCCCATCCGCTAACATTTATAATAGTGCCAGCGCTCAGTGGTAATTTCTTAGGAGGCAGAGTTACGGGTTTCGTGCAGGAGTTGAATCGGATAGGCTCTGCAGTCTTCATAACCGCTACATCATTATCGAACGGTGGTGTGTCGTACATCGGATGTGGTATCACCGCGACTATTGGTACTATTGTACTATTACTTCTGAAGGTACTTCCCACCCGTAGCAACACTAATGAAGGATCAACACTGTAAAGTAAAAGTAAAATTTGTTAAGTTCCAATTTTATACGTCATCCTATGGGCAAGCGTGTCACTTACCATCAGTTGAACGCCTTGCTCGTTACCAAGTCGCATAAAGAACAAATTAACATTGTGTCTAAAAACTCTGTTTTCGTGTCTTTAAAATTTACTCATCGTTAGGGTGTTATGGGTCCCACACACGACTCACGGGACACTAGCCAACTTGACCTGCTCGTGACGCACTCTTCTAATCATCAAACAAAGCTCTGGCTCCACACTAACCTGTATTGGGTCAGTCTGGTGGGAAACGGCCTAAATCCCTCCATTGTTGGGGGAGGCCTATGTCTAGCAGTGGGCGTAATCGGATGTGATGTTTAGCTTATAACCGAAAGTTGAATGGTGATTTAAATTCTCAAGTCCAACCGTAAATTATAACGCTTTCTCAGTTTATTATCATTATCATCATCAGTCGATAAACGCCCATTGTTGGACATAGGCATCCCCTAAAAATCTACACTCCGGTCGTTTATCACTTCACCTTGGGATTAATCTTTAGCAATAGGTAATAAGAATATTCTGTATACTTTTGCGCGCAGTGTGCTGCTGTTAAAATGTAGTTTTTGCTGACGATGAACCCGCCGCAAAAGTAGGAGTTGTTCACTGTGAAGTGGACTTGGTGGGGAAACTCCTCACACGTCGCCTGATGACCGCCTACAATTCTCTCCACGTTATCTCTGCTTTGGACCGTCTGCATATGTATAGCCCATTCTGATATCCCTGCTAGATATAAAGATTCCTCCAGTTAAATAACTAAATGATTGAAGAATATTCTTGAATGAATAAGTCTATGAATTGTATTTTCCTTAAAGATAAAAATTATTATATTTACTATACTAATAACTAAAATGGTAGGTTTAAAAATTATCATGTCTGTTGATATATATATTTTGATGAAAGGCTATAAGGGGTTCCACATAACAACTCACGGGACTCAAGCCAACCTCACCTGCTAATACACCCTGTTAATCAACAATTAAGCACTGGCTATCTACTAGCCCTCGTTGGGCCAGCGTTGTGGGACACGACCCAAATCGTCCCACCAATGGGAAGGCCTATATCTAGCAGTGGAATTCTATCAGCTGATAATATTTTTATAACCAGAAATATACTTCCAAACAATGGATATAAGCAAATTTCTTTTATCGAAGACTCGACAGTGTTTAAGTTTATAGCCACGCGATTTGGTACATGGCTTCAAGCACGTGATATTAGGTGGTGTTATATTAACTGCACATAAATTTAAAAATTCATTGATGCAGACTGGATTCGAAACTGGCACTTTCGGAGTAGGAAGCCTGCGTTCAAATTACTAGGCTATCGAGACTACGTTATTTGGTGGTTAATCATGTATTTAAAAATTATAGGAAGGAAGTGAAATTGGTATAAATTGCTTACTTTACGCTTATACTTACCCGATGCAGGGTATGCTGTACAGAAGATAGGAAGAAGTAAAACTGAGCTCCACATTTCTATAGACTGTATGGACGTACTTAACCTGAATGCAATAATGCGTCCAAGTACAGCAGAAGCTTGGTATTTAGCCCGGTTCAATCATTTAAATAACCCACATGGTTGACATTATTCAAATGCTGAAATGTTTTTTTTGTTCTAACACTAGAATATAATAGGATATATTGTAATTATATAAATTATTGAACAATTTACCAAAATATACGTATTTCCTATTCAGGTTACCTTATTAGGAGACCACTTCTGAAAACGAAGACGTTAGTACTAATGACACAATGATTTATTAATTTTATTTTCGCTCTATCATGTTAGTACAGCTAAATGAATAGATAGTTTCATAAAAAATACAATAGTCTAAAAAAAAAAAAACCAGCAATGAAATACAAAGCCGGCAGCTAGCGATCGCACAAATCCAACAAGAGATGTATTTGCTTTGAATTTGAACCTTATTCCATAGGAGCACGGATCCAGCGCGGTCGTGAGGTTATTCACCCGGGCATCGGCTGTTTTTGATTTTGTGTTTCATTGCTGGTTTTTTTATTAATAATATTTTTTATGAAACTATCATTTCATTTTGCTGTACTAACACGATGGAGTGTAAATTATACTAATAAAACGTTTTAAAAAATATATATTTTTTAATCAGGATCGATTTTATCCCGCACCAACATGAAAGGTCTCATTAGTACTACCGTCTGTCTTCGTTTTTGGAAGCGGTCTCTTAATAGTATAAGTGTGTTCACATACTCTTAGTATATAATAAGTTTAATATCAAATTCTTGAGTCATTAGTATATTATATTAATCATGTATTTTATGGCAGGCTGGGCAACATAATGAAAAAAAACCTCTAAGAGATAATATTGTGTTTGTTTTAAATTAATCGCCAATAAAAGCTATAAGTCATTGTAACGGTTAATATAAAAATGCGGAAAAAATAAAGTCTTGTGTTGATTTTTTTTAATCTGCATGAGACCTCGTTTCCATAAAATTATTAGTATGTATCTATATAATAGTACCGCAAACAAATATTTCACATTTTACTTTCGATTGGCTTAGTTAAAGCTATTTATATCCTTTACCGTACGATAAATAAAGACCCGGTTTGTTTAAATAAGTTTTCAAACTTTTTTAGACGATTAACAACTTTGGCGATTTATTTTGTATTGCTCCTTAAAATGTTTATATTCATAGGAGTAATACTCACATTTGTACTGATTTTTTTATTTAAATAAAATATGCTTAATTCCCCAACAGTTTCTTTTGTTAAGTCTTTTCATATTATTCTAATGTACACAAGATGGTTGAAGTTTAGATACAAAGGTCCAATAGTTTATATATGGTATTAATATACAAATATTAAAATTTAACAATAAAATATAATAAACAATTTTCCGATAAAGTTAAACAAATTTATTAAGCGTTTATTTAAACATTTTGTTTACTTTTATAACTCTATAGTCCCGTTATTTTCGTGATAAAATCCCTTACGCTCGGCCCTGAGAGGTTGGCGAATACGCTCGGCGATAATGGTTGCCCGCATCCCCTTCCAAAGGACACAATGCCTCTGGCAACACCTTCAATTGTTCCTACACCCCCAGAGTCACCCTGTGAAACATAATTAAATTTTAAACAGGGATAGAATAAGCTTTAACAGGTTTCCACTGGTGGCCGGATTCATAGTTCTCGCCATCTGACAGCTCTTTAATGCTAAGTATGATTCCGTTTAACACTTAAATAGTTTTAATTCCGTTTATATCCAAAAATTTTCTTGTATCGCTATTGAAAATTTTATATGTACTGCCGATGGTACAAGCTGTCCCATGACACAGTTTTTAATAGAACCGTCCCGTGGGAGAGTTCTCTATACAACTGTCCCATGGAACGACTTGTACCATTGGTAGTATGTAAAAAGTTTTCAGAAGTGGTACAAGATACCACTAATGGTACATGCTGGTGGAATTATTAGGAGTTTAACCTAATAATAAAACCGATAACTGAAGAATACATATTTATTATCACTAAATTGTGGTAGGTTTCTGTTCCACATTGGTGGTGGGTCTCTATTACTGCAGACCATCTAGGTAGGTATAATCGCAGCTACTATTGCAGCCCATAAACGGAATTATACAAATATTACTGTGTTCCAGTATAAGTGCTGTATCTAGTAAGATGACTGGGATAATGACACTTAACACTTTACTTCTCAAGGAGACGAATGCAATATGGTACTCTATATATCATTTTATCTAGCGCCGCGTTATGGGCTAGCTTATCACTTACTATCAGGTGAAATCCTTGTTCGCTTCCTCGCCTCATGGATAAAAATAATTAAGACATTTTTGTATTTACTTTTGGAAATACCATAAAAAATATTAAATACCTGACATGTGCTCTTTCCGCCGAAGAAAAAGTTACCAGCACACAGCATATTCTGTGTGATACGTATGGTGAAGTATGCAGCTTGGCACAACAGCTGATCGACTATTGTTAAGTTTACTGCCATCAGTTGTTGAGGTATTGTTGCTGCTCCTTGCTGAAATTTTTTAACATGCAAAGGTTAAAGCTTGACTACAATCCCACCTGTTAAGTAGCGACGTGGTCTGTGGTGGTAAAGAGCAATAACCTAGCAAATGCCTATTCACCCTTCATTTGAAGACACCCACATCGTCTAGACGGGAATATTAACACCGCTAAGTTCCACTCCACAGCAGTTCTCATTAGAAATGAGGTGGCAAACCCCTTGTCCGAAAACTGAGGATATGCGCAACATAAGGATGAATGTGTGTGAAATTATGATGTCTCATTAGTCTTCTCTCCAGTTACGGTTTTGGGGTATTCTTGAAATACTGCAGAGCGGTTATCGGGAAGGCAATGAAATGGACTAAAGGGTGACAAAAGAAAAAAGGTATGAATACAAAAGTAATAGGAGAACAAAATTACCACATGCACATGAGGAAAAATAGAATGAAAATGTAAAATAGAAAGAAAATAGTAAGGAATGTAAACAAATAGTTGAAAAAAATATATAAAAAGAATTTAGGGTTTTGGGATATTCTGACCTACATTAAATACTAAGGATCCAAGGAACTACACTTAGCCCAATTTAAATCTATACGCATCCAATTGCTGCCAGCCGCCTGTGTATTTGTAAAGTAAAAGCGGCTGTCATGTTGTTACCAAATTTAAACTTAAAAATATCTACTACTACTAACTATTAAGTTTACTAACGACCAAGTTTAAAAGTAAGCAAGGAAAGAAAAAGTAGAGTGGCGGCAGCGAAACGGTAACCGTAGTACTGGAAGGCTCCCCACAAAGTGGACCGTAGATCTGGTGAAGGTGGCGGGAATACGCTGGATCCAGACAGAGGACCGATAGGTGTAGAGATCTATAGGGGAGGTTTAAGTCCAGCAGTGGGCATTTATCGGATGATGATTGAAGGAAGGGATAGGAAAGGAAGGTAAGGAAAAAGTTTAAAAGTATAGGCAATTTTAGAATACCTCTGTGCGACCCCATCCGCTTACGGTCATGATAGTCCCAGCCTTCGCAGTCAGACCTTTGGGAGGCAACTCTATCGGCTGTATGCAGGAGTCGAATTTGATTGGTTCTGCTGTTTTCATCACGGCAACGTCTTTGTCAAACGGTGGACTGTCGTACTCTGGATGCGGGGTGACTTCTATTATAGGTATGATCGTTCCGTTCGTACGATATGTGCTACCAGCTCTCAACACTACAGTTGATGGATCAACACTGAAAATACAAAATTTTAATTTAACAATACTAATCTATAACTTTAAATGATTAGTAGTTCTGTCTGTGCCATGACAATCACAATTTTTCATTTTGCAGTTTTGTCTTCGGCAAAATTCTACCCATTTCACTACATCTTTAATAAAACATATCTAATAGTATATCATCACAAGCTGATAGAAGTCCATTGCTGGATTTGAGTCGTTTCCCACCACGCTGGCCCAATGGGGGTTGATGGGGAGCCAGCGCCTCGTTCGTTGATTAGTTCCTATTTCTACTGAGAATTAGTAATGTGCAAATATTCCGGTTTGAACGGTGCTTAATACTGATGAAATTACTGGGGTAACGAGACTTAACATTATATCTCTAGACGACGAGAGCAATGTGATGTTGTATATAACATCTTAATAAGTTAAAAGTTGTTACAGGCAATCGTAACACTCACCATCAAGTGAACTACTTACCCGTCTCATCGCCTCATCGCATAAAAAAAAGGAGTTGGTGAAGTAGCTAATTTAGTGGTACAAACTTTTGTCCGCAGTGAGCAGCAGTGATGATGAAACGATCGCTGACGATGAACCCCCCGCAGAAGTAAGTGTTGTTCACTATGAAGCTGACTTGGTGTGGAAACTCCCCGCAGGTGGCGTTGCGACCACCAACGATCCTTCCTTCCGGTTCACCAGACTCGTTGTTCGGTCCCACATCGTTAACGTCTACCGGAATCATTTCCGATACAATAATCTCTGAAACGGTTAAATTTTTAAAGGACAAGTATTCTGTTGTAGATCTACTTTTTATATTACAGTTACAATATTGACTTTGATATATTTGTCTCTAATATTAATGCCATGCCAAAATGCCATTGTGATGGTGAAATGTATGAAAATGTTTTTATTGCTCGTGTTGATTCATTGAGCAAACGTAGCATATTGTTTTTATAAATATAATCTAATTGTAATAAATATTTGGGTACAGAGTCCCAACAATTGACAAGATAACACCTGCTCGTGGTACACCCTTCTAATCACCAAACAAGGCTCTGGCTCCCTACCAATTCGCGTTTGACCAGCGTGGTTGGAGATGGTTCAAATCCTCTCCCTATTTGGTGAGGCCCTATGCCTTGCAGTGGATGTTTATCGGATGATAATGATGAAATTATACTTTAAGTCTCTTTATATCAAGCAATTGCTGCACTGTAGTTCATCTCTCAATATTGATCACAATCTTCAGATATTCTGATCCAGTTCTCACCAACCACTATGAGAAAGTTGTCTCCTCTTCTAGTTGAGGTCTCTCTACACTACACTTACTACAAGTCATTGTAACTCATGATGCACATTCAGCATGTTTTTTTACAGTTCAATAAAACTTACTTGATCCCACAAAGGATGCAAGACATGAAGAAATAAAAATCCAACACAACATATCTCTGCCGTTTTGAACTGGTACAACGTTGGAAAGAGAAATGCTTTAAATATTGTCTTACCCTGCTATTTAAGCTGATAACGTTTATACATTACTTGTTAATTACCCACCCTCATGATTAGAAAATAAAGCCTACATTTTAATTACTTTTAATTATAAACTTCGTTCCTATAATGTTAATAAGTGACAGGAAGGACAACAGGTTTTTCTTGTTTCATGTTTACTTATCTAAGTATTAAAGTGCTAATGACATCGCTTCTTATTAATTTTAATTGATTTTTTGTATTATGTAATGTTTTCCAAACATCAATAACTTTTTAATATCTTTTTAAAGTTATGTTTTTGATACAATAGATGTATATATTGTAAAAACTTGCATATAATCTTAAGACTTAATTGATAGAGGATTGACTTTAACATTAAGAATGTAATCAGTAATAATGTTCTAATTAATATACTGTATGTTTGTGAGTTGATAAATAAAAAAAGGCATAAATAGCTTTGATTTTGTATTTACTTTATAACTTATATAAGTGACTATGTTTATAAAAAGTTAAAATTTTCGTATAAGAGAATTATAGACATCATATTGATGATTTTATTTGTATGTAATATAAGTTCTGTTTTTAATAATTATATAAACGAATCTATTTATTGTTAATTTTGTTTATAAGCCTGTGAATCTTGTTATGAAGTCTCGTATGGGCGGTGAGGATATGTCAGTGAAAACGCTCGGAGCAAGCGGTTGTCCGCAGATCCGTCCGAATGATACGACGCCGCGGGCAACGCCGTCCACAGCACCAACCCCTCCTGAGTCACCCTGGTGAAAATATATCGATGAGTACATACCACATCAGCTTCAATCTCAAATCTAAGACAACAGATTAGTTAATCCTTGGATGTCACATTAGGTAAATTTTGGACTGCTACAGGTCGATGCGGTCGGAAATATTCAGTAAGAATTCTTATATAGGAGGTTAATTTATAAAATCTTTTCCATCAGTTGATAGACGTCTTCTGCTGGACATAAGCCTCTCTCCAATTTGGAAGGATTAAGAATATCTCCCACCACGCTGGCCCAATGAGGGTTGGTATGGAGCCAGAGTCTCATTTGTTGACTAGTCGGTGAACTAAGACCAGGTAAGGTTGCCTTGAGTCTAGTAAATTGTTGAGTAGTACCCTTACATTGTCCAACAGAAGTGTTTTATTAGTGCTGTACTCCTTTATGAGATTAAAAATTTGTTGAGAATAAAGGTAATTATACTTTTCAGTTTTCACATACATATTATTGATACAGATGAAAGCTTTAAATAACCTTCAGTTAAAATTTTAACATGTTTCATAACACTTTGTTTCTATTGGTATAATTATTAGACACAAAAAATGTATAGATTTTAGAGATATGGGCAAAGTAGAATTGGAATAATTGGTAGGAAAAGACCAGTCTTATTAAGAGCATAACCTGACAAACGCTTTTTCCACCGAAGAAAAAGTTCCCGGCGCAAAACATGTTACTGGTGATCGTCGACGGGTATGCGAAACTGCATAGGTTGGGTTGAATAATAGTTAAATCCGTAGCCATAAGTCTTTCGGGGATAGTAGATGCTCCTTGCTGCAAAAAAAGACATAAAGGTTGGCGACGGGTTCCGTGAGTTTTTATGTGGGACCTCCTACACCTTAAGATCAGACTACAATAGTCAAAGTTTATAATATTACTGTATAACCTAAAGAATTAACAAGTAGCAACAATGATGCTAGAGTTGCTATTGCTGTGGCTAAACAATACACAACCGTTCAGCGTTTTCCTGTGAGCAAAAAAATTGCTGCTAAAAAAAAAATTGTGTAGAAAGTACTTACGTAAATTCGTTGGATAAAAGTAAATCGTATTACCCGTAAATCTATCCCAATTTAAACGAGTCAGTGGGCACTCAGTAGCGTGAAGAGAAATTGGGGACAATTTTAACCGTAAATTTTTAGGTTTTCTAATTTATTAACCCTTAGCCGTATAATTACGAGTTAGGTTTAATTTCAGTACATCGTCTGTCTGTACAGATGAACTAATTTTTATATCAAATATTACGAATAGAGATATTCAAAAAGTTTAGACAATTTTAAATTTGCTAAATATTTCAAATTATGAGGAAGATCTTATCTAATGTTTGATGTGACGATTTTCATGTTTCTTATATTTTTCAACTCCAGTTAATAAACGTCTACTGCTAGATACAAGCCTCTTCCAATAGTAAGAGGATTTGAGCCCTCTTCCACCACAGTGGTCAAATGCATATTGGTAGGGAGCCAGAGCTTCCTTCGTTGATTAGCATCGTGTACCATGAGCAGATGAGGTTGGTTTGGGTCTCTTGGGGTTGCGTGGGATCTCTTACACCTCACCATACATTCATCTTACGTTATTAAAACCGTCAGTCAGTAGACTCCCACTGTTGGACAGAGGCGAATAGCAAAATAAGTAACGAATACACAAACTCTGTGAAACAATACCAGGTACTCTAAGCTGTAGTAGTAGTCGAGTTGTAGTCTAATTTTCCTTTTCTTTATTGTACCGTCTAATATTATTAATGAGATATTCATCTTTGTGTGTATGTTTAATATTTAAATATTCTCCAAATGTTAATTAATTACCCTGGTCCGTCCCCAACCGCTGACGGTCATTTCGGATCCCGGCAGAGGTGAGAATCCTCTTATTGGTAATTGTATCGGCTGAGTACAGGAATCAAACTTGATGGGCTCTGCGGTCTTCAAAACTGCTATGTCTTTGTCGAATGGGGGGTCATTATACTCAGGGTATGGTATCACTTCTGCTATCGGTACTATGGTCCCGTTTTTTCTGAATGTGCTCCCAGATCTCAACACCACAGTGGACGGGTCGACGCTGAAAGAAAAATAACATTAAAGTTATGAACTAATAAGTGATTTTTTGTAATAAGAAATATCTCTTGTATAATTATACATTGTAAAAGATGTATTTTTTTAATAGTAGGAACTGGTGGTAGATCTCCACTACCAGAGACCGCCTAGGTAGTAACCACTGCAGCTCCTTTTGCAGCCGACAAATACTACTGTGTAGGCATTACTGTGTTCAGGTATGAAGGGTGCTATGATGGGTGAAGAGTACTTAAAGGGTGATATGCTACTGAAATTACTGGGGTAATGAGATTTAATACTTTAAATCTAATGTCGACGTACGTATTATGGTGCAATATACCAAGTTAACCACCACCACGTTGTTATGAGCAACGACATTGCTTACCATCAGGTAAATACCTTGCCCTTATTGTTGCCTCGTACAATAAAAAAATAATGCTTTGTACATAGAAGTGCAAGAATAACAAATTTAATACCCACTTTTGTGCACAATGAGCAGCGGTTAGTATGAAACGTTCGTGGACTATAAAACCACCGCAGAAGTATGAATTGTTCACTATGAAGTTGACTTGGTGCGGGAACTCCTCACATGTGGCTGGTCTACCGCCGACGATCCTCTGCTGATCCTCAATAGCATTTAATGTCCCACTTTCTTCCTTACCTATTTTGTTTAACGGATTTTTTTCGTATAGTACTTCTGAAATTATTTGCCTCATTATATCGTTTTCTTGTAAATTTTGGGCGAATGAACACATTATAAAGTTCTCAAAGACTATGAGGCATTATTAAAGACAGAAAAGTACTTAAATAATGTAATTACTGTTAAGATAAAAATTTATAATTCAATAAGGCTTTCACATCAGTTACATTACAGCATCCTTAAGAAAATAGATGCTATGGTAATAGACACTTATCAGAAAGGTCCTCGGCTAGAATGATAAATATGATGAATGCGACTGCAAGCCTTAATGTGATGGCTTATTTGATTCATCATTATCATGATTTAGGCTGGTGAATTATATTCATTAGTAAAGTTGATACACAGATGATTAACCCAACATAGGACTCTCGTAATGGGGGTATTTTCTATAATCAATACGCTTGGTATTAGCAGCATGCTGGTGACGGTTAAATAGAGACAAGTCAAGAGACATCCATAAAGTAAATTTTTGCAGAAAAATGCAAGCCACTCTCTCTCTTTATATACTTTAAATTTGAGTTATAACACCAAGATTTCGCTTAAGTGATATATAAAAAAGAACATACATACATACAAAGTTATACATCTCCTCATCATACATCACCTAGATAACTTACTTGAGATATGTTAGTTTAGTAATTTATTAAGGCATAACTGATTTTCAATATAAAAAAAAGATAATATTTTTATGAAAACCATATGAAAGTCTACAGAAACATTATTTTGAGCCAGACGACGCCTATTGTTGGGCATAGGCCTCCCTTAATCTTCACGCCGAACAATCTTGTGCTATCTAAAAGCTAAATATTCGAGTTTAATTTGTAATAATTGCTTATATTATTTCAATCAACTTAAAATAACTTATTCATACCGAAAAGGATAAAAATTACTCACTCGAAGATTGAGAGACTTCGCAGAAGAATGAACATATAAAGATCAAGCGCCACATTTTGACAAGATTTACCGCATTAATACTAAACGAATGAACATTAACATCTGAGTAAGCATAAAGTGCTTTTTTATTTAGATCATTTTATATATGTTCGCATCGCCCACATAGTTTTAATGCTGTTTTTCCTCACCCTGACCTCCGGCGATCAATTTCATAAATGCAACTTTATGTCTCAAGGTACAATGTCATGTGGTCATATCGACATTGTAATGAGAACAGAAAAATAGTTTTAATATTTATGTTGGTCTTTTTCCCAATGTATGAAACTGATTAATTTTACTGTGAATTCCTTTGTTCTAATTTATGTTAATAATAATACGAGAACATAGTAATCGTTACTTTGATTTCTTATAAGAAAGGTTCGAAACGAAGAGTCTGTCTTTTTATTTGTTCTTCGTGTTTTGGGTAAAGGTCTTTTACTTTCTTGTTTTCTTGTTATCTTATCTTCCTCTCAATCATTCGCGCTAATTACTTCTGTTATTACTCTTTTGCAGTATTTTAACAGCTCCGACGACTGTAATCTTCACTCTAAATCTAAATCTGCTCTCTGTGCCCCATATTTGGGACAGTCCATTATCAAGTGCCACACGGTTTGGTCCACACTCGGGTCACATGTGCATGAGGGACACTTCTTGAGTTTAAGCTTGTGCAGGTACTCAGGAATTCTTTGTGCCCTATGAAGAGTCTGGTTGTAATTAATACACTTACTCATAAGATACGTTGCTACAATGGAAATGGCGTGACACTATATTTTATTCTTTATTAGGGCTCATAATACAGCTAATTATTAGTCATTTGATTAAATATGAACTTCTTAGATTGAAGTAAGTACTGAAAACAGTAGAAATATGCACTTGAATGTTATAAAATCAAAACTTATTACATTTGTGGATTATAGTAACGATAGATTGAAATAAAACATATAATTTATTTAAACTTATTTATTATAAATTAGATCCTTATTACTAGTGATGAAACCCCTATAATCCCGTGTGTTTTGAGATGAAATCCCTCATTTTCGGGGCTGAGATGTCGGTGAATACGCCCGGCGCTAAAGGCTGTCCGCAGCCCCGTCCGAAGGAAACGATGCCCCTTGCCACGTTTTGTATAGTACCGATTCCTCCAGAGTCACCCTAAATTAAAGGTCTCTAATTAGTATTTACTGGTGGTAGGTCTTTGTCACTGGAGACAGTTTAGGTACCACCACAAGTTCTATTTCTACCGCTAAATAGGACTTTGCAAATATTACTCCGACTAGAGTTCGAGACTTAACTACTTACATCTTAAAGCGACGAGCGCAATGTGGAGCCGTTTATATCATCTGAACCAGCGTTATGTTATGGGCAAGCGTATCACTTACTACAGGTGAATGCCTGACTGATTTCATAGCCGCATCGCAAAAAACAATAATGAAACAATCAGCCATTTAAATTACTGTCAAAGCAATGTTAAATTACTGATTGATATCAAAGTCTTACAAAATATTTCCATAAAATTTACCTACTAAATATAATATATTTACTAATTTATCAATAAATGTCTACTGCTCAACATAAACCTCCCTAAAGCATCTTCTTAAATACTTTTCAACAAATCGGAACAAACCGAGACAGTACCTGACAAGTGCTTTGTCCTCCTAGAAAGAAGTTGCCAGCACACAACATATTTTCCGTGATGGTAAGTGGAAAGTATGCGGCACCGCATAAAGCGTGGTTGACTACAGTCAAATTTACTGCCATAAGCCGGTCCGGAATCATGGTCACTCCTTGCTGTAAGAAATTTTAATATATATAAAAGCTTTTAGGTTATTAGGTAAAGAGACGACATGAAAAGAGTTTCGTGAAGTTCATCGATTCAAACAGCACAAGATAATATTTTGCGTAATAAATTACAAGAGACCTTTGTCCTGCAGTGGAAGTCCATCGGTTAAATTGATGATGATTATAATGACAGTTATTAAGTTTAGACTTTACTAAACTAGTACTAAAAGACTGACAATGCTGTTATTTCTTGATTTTCCTATGTTCTGAGAACATTTATTCTAACTCTCAAAGTTTAAGAGGTCCCACACTACTACACGGGGCTTAG
>DWLS01001431.1:0-21848 GCA_018246255.1 Pachliopta kotzebuea | reverse complement strand
AACAACGGACCGAAGACAAGACTAATCAAAATTATTAATTGAAGAATATTAAACAATAGCGAGGATAGGACGCAGCCAGGGAGCGACTCCCTGGAGGATCGTTTAATTTAGATTATTTATAATACCGCGAGTGGGCCCCGGCCGAAGACGTCTGGCAATACAAGCTAATTTCCAAAATAAATATTGGCTCAATCAAACCACCGCCTTGGCGGCCCCGTTATATCTCAACCATTCTAGTAGTATTAAGAATGACTAAGTTTTTTATTATACTAAGTCGTCATTACCAATAACTAGCTAGGACTGTGGCGTTGCTCCCATGCAATTCTGGCAATATGGAAAAGTGCAATATCACAAGATTGTGTGCTGTTGTATTTGTTTAATTTTTATAAAATTTATTGATTTCTCGTATAGATTATCTGTGTTAATTTTACCATCGCAACAAAAGTTAAACAATGTCCGCTTATATTCCCATCTATCCGAAAATTTTACAGAATCAGTTTACGCTTGGAAACCTAATAGGAAAATCAAAACATTGAAATAGTATAAAAGCATTAGTGTTCCTGTCTGTTCAAACTGCGGGTGTTTTTGAAAAATAGAGAGAATATTTTTGAAAATATGTGTTGTTTACAACTAAAACAACATCTCTTAACCGGCAAGACTGGTTTTACACCTTGGTGTATTTCTTGTTATATAAAAATTTATATAACAAGTATAACTTGTTAAATAAATCTCAAAATTTTAACAAAAAGACACACACTCCTTAATTTTTTATATTTTCAATATAGATTCGACTCAGCATCACTAATTTTATTTATTTAATGATCACATAAAAATAGCAGCAATTTCAATATTTATTTATGAATTGTACTTACTACCGAAAAATATCCGTCACTAGTAGACAATAAATAATACGTTTATCAATTCGGACTTTTTCTACAAAAGATAACTTTAACAAAAACATTTTAATTACCAAATGAAATTTGTTTCTAATTTGTAATGTCTTACATTTGAAATGAAATTATTTAAGTGCATTATCAATGTGCAAATTTTCAACTTTTTTGCAACTAACTACAAACGCGTAAATGAAACACAATGACTACGACCTATAGTCATGATAATGTTTCACCAGAAATTTCTTCATTACGTCTTGATCATCAACAGTCGATAATAGACCACTGTTGCATATAGATCTTCTCAAGAGATTTCCACATCCAACTGTTTTGTAATACTCGTAATTGGCGACTTCCTTAAACTAAAATGTTTACTAAATCCCCGCCACTTGAAGACCTTACTGTCCGTCAACTATCATTGCTGTACTGACCTGCCCATTGCATTAAGGTTTTCAATTCTTTGAGCTGTAACTATGATTGTAATTTTTCTGCGATTTAAGTAATTTTTAAACAAAACGCATTTTTTTTTATAAATATACATACTTAGGAGATCGTAGAAAATTTGTAGTAGGTATTCATGATAGCTTTGCTATTTTGACTCCGTCGTTAACTATAGCACACGCCGTAAAGGAGTCACATTGTTTTCAATAAATTAAACGGAGGACAAGAGGCCCGGTGCTGTGCAAACAGCCTCCGGCCTCCGTCAACACAATTATTATACTCGGACAGCCACCCTCCGTATTGATAAACATCCTCTAAATAAATTAACTGGACTTCTCGTAACACTCATTTGTTCCGTTTTAATGTTTCCTATTTCGTAAATTTGTTGTAACAGTTGCCGTTTAAAACATTGGTTAATTTAGTTAATTTCTATTGCGCGCATAAGTACAAATAATGATCATAAGCACAAACTATCAAATAACATAATTTAGTATATTAATTGTTTGTTAACCTCTCTTCTTTGAAATTTTAATAATACTGTTGAAACGATGAACTAAAATCCTAAATTCAATTAATAATTAACAGTCAATGTTTAAAATAGTTAAACGGCTCTCTTAATGTACCCACTTCTATGATTTTTGATGAGAACTAATAAAAGTCAATAAATCGATTTTTATGAGATGATAATTGTAAATATTATAATTCATAGGCAAGGTTTGTGTTTTGAAAGCCTTGTAGTTACATTTTTAACCATATTCTTTGTTACAGATACGGCAACAATACAATGAGCACACAGACATCGACGACAACAACGCGCACAAAGAAACAGAACCATGCTAACATTCCATGCCCGATAGAAGACTGTGCTCGATTCACATACGGCAAACTTCCCGATCATCTCACCAAAATCCACGGCTTAACTGGAGCTGAGAGAGATTCTCTTAACGAACAACAAAGAAAAAGATTCTTCAACGGTGAACTTTGCCAAGTACGCTATCTGAAAGAATCTGCCATTCGTGACCTTTGGGGTACTGATTATAACGATCCCCGAATTAAAGCAAAAATCCATCAAAGTTACGCTCTTGTGAAGATAAGAATAATCCCTCTTGCAGCGTCCCAACGAGTTAGACCACTCACTGAACAAGATGCCAATGTTTTAACAGCCTATAATGCGAGAACCGCTCCGCGGCCAACGCGGGTCCAAAGAACTCGAACTCGACCTCGACCTTATCCACCACCGGAGAGCAGTCCAGCTACAAGCAGGGTTTCCAGTGAATCAAGCGAAGAGGAAAATGCTAGAACAAACTCTCTTCCACCTTCACCTCCGCCGTCTTCGCCATCGCTGCCACCATCACCGACACCTTACGAGCTTCAACCAGTAGAAACGAGATTGCGGGATATATTCGATTCAAAAATAGATGCGGGTTACAAAGCGGTGATCGATGACATGAAAAAATCCATGACGATGGGCAGAAAATTGGGACCGAGGAAACGGAAAGCATACCGTACTTACCGTCGCTATGCGAAACGGTTAATCTCGTATCTCCATCGGCAACATTCGCCACTTGCGTATGACGTAGATGTTCTACTGTGTGGAGAAAGACAAGTTTGCGCATTTTTGGATAGAATTAGCAGTGAGCATAAAGCAAAAACATTGAGAAATTACATAGTTGCTGCTATCAAGTTATTAGACTCCCGTCTTTTTGCAATTGAAACGGACCCGACTTGCAAAGAGAAAGTAGCTTCAATGTCGCGGATGTACGACATTTTACACGGACGTCTCAATGAATGCGATCGGTTGCTGGCGCAGAAAGAAACTGTCAGTCCTAAAGATGCAAGCTCCAACTTCGACAGCGATGATATGCAACAAACTTTCAACGAAAGCTACGAAGAGTTGATTTAAACGAAGACTATGATTTCTTTTAAAGCATGTCTGTAATTATACGTAACAAAAATTAAATTTTTATTAAAGTTAAGACATACTTTAGACAAAAAGAAATGTTTGAAGACATTTCTCTTCTCATAATAATGTCCGTAAGCTCACTGTCAATATCGTCACTATGAACTTAATATAACAATAAACCAAAAATTGTTTATATAACGCTAGTCGCAATTTACTTTATATTAATATTTACGTAGATTTATATATGTAGTGAATACATAAATCATATTGAGTCTAAAAGAAAGGACTTTATTTAATAAATGTACTTTGTATAAGATGTTAAGTTGTCTAAACAATTCGTTTCGGCTATGTGTTGTACGAAATAATTTAATTAATTATTTAATGTATTTGATAATTATAAATACAAACTGTACATAATATTAAAAAATACGTGTCTCAAGCAATAAGCTTTTCAAATAATAAATTGCGTACTAACTAAATTACTATGTTAGTTGAAGTAAATAAGTAACGTTTTTGCGTTAATATAGGTTAGTAATGGAAAATATTCAAATATGGTTTTGTAAATAAGTAGACTAATTGTAATTTAAAAACAATTATGTTGTAAGTACTAAATAATAACTCTGTAGTCATTAGTCATTTCACGTGCAATATAATTAGATTTCATTCCAGCAACTTGTGATTATTTTAATATATTTATTCATTACGAGATTTAGCTATAATTTAAGTAATTTATTATTGTTAATTCTTTGGGCTAAGAGCTTTTAAGTCATTTATAACGTGTAAATATTTTGTGTCGAGAATAATAAATAAACGTCATAGACTTAATATTTATTTCGGAGTTCGAGATTTATGACGCTAACCTTCCATAACGCTTTTACCTAACATCAAACGATGAATATAAAAACTTTTTTGCAAAATTTGCTTAACAAGACTGTTTATAAACCGTATATTGTCAAAGTACTTCATCAACATGAGCAGTAAGATAAATTTTAATACATACCGATTAATAATAATAACTAACGAATTCTCATAATTTTCAATGAGGTAATAAGGGTAGGTGATATCGGACTTACACCAACTGAAAGTCAATACAATTTTTTCCACCTCTCCAGTTAGACACAGGGTTTCGGAAATGCTTGTGTACAAATTTGTTACCTACTCACCTTGGGCTAAACAAGAAAATTCCTCTTCACTTTAATGTGGCTACACCACAGCTACTGAGTCAATCCACATCGGGACGTTATACGTAATTAGCTCAACTTTACTCGCTATTTATTTTAAAATTGATGGTTAAGTAACAATGAAATTAGTTTGTACACATAATTTTTATACAGCATCACCACTTGACAGTCAAATCCATGAAGATACTGAAATATATTACGCGAAAATATTTACTGTACTCTTACAATCTTTTTGTTAAACGGAACGTAAATTGAGATTATAAGCGCCATCCAGCGGAAAATGTTAATAAATTGATTAATTTAGAAACTCAGAACTTTTCTTATGGTAACACACTTATGTTTGTGGATAGAATTTAGACTATTAAGGCCCTTGAATTCTGGAGGATATTTTTAGTTTATCTTTAAGCTAAATAAGTAGTCTATTGCAATCAATTAATAGTGATTGCTGACATCTAGCGACGAATAGTAAAAAGTTTTCTAGATATATTTGTAAGGTTATATGATTTTTACTTACCACTAGATGACGCAAAGACCACTGCATAATGTTCGCAGACTTATGCTGCCCTAGTACATGGCGATCGTAACTGCCTGCTCCAGATTCTCCACTGACAAACGCCCACGTTCCAAGCATTCATTCTAGGACGCCGCCATTCTACGTATAAACATTCCAATGTACATGGATCTAGTCGTTACTGTCTGCCCACTTCTCTATTTTTAACGACGTTTGGACACCTCGCTTTTCGTTATAAGTAACGCCGTTATATTTTTTCACTATCCTGTTTTCTATTTTCATTATTTCTGGGGAGCTTAGTCATCATGGTAGTCTCACAATTGAAATTACATCTTGAAATTAAACTGTCTTCATATTTCATATCACCTCGTCGCTTTATCGAATTAAAACAAAATAACAGTTATTTAAATTGCATAATGTAAATTGAAAAACATTCTTATTATTTTTATGTATGCACAAGATCTTTTTGTATTTCAATAATAACCAATTGCGTCACAAAAACAATACATAGACAATTAGGCAAAGAAAACTAATCATAGACTAAAAAACCTCCTTCGATCGCAACCTCCTGTGATCATTTCATATCAATGTGCCATAATATTTCACTGTATTAGATTTTTTGCATTTTTATTAATGTAATTTAAAATTGGGAAAAGTTAGTAAACTGAGTGCGCCGATCTTTTGTTTAAATTATAAATTTTGATAATCAATTTGTAATTTTGATTGTCAATTTATTGAACAATTTTTTTTTAATTTCTTTATTCATGTTTTACGGGACTCGACAATATATTCAAAACAAATATTATATCTAGTAAAATTTGGTTTCTGTTTTTATGAAATTTAATACAAACAAAAGTACTAATTTGCGTTTTTTTTTTAAGTGTAGGCTGTGTCGACGGACGACTGAAGATCGTTTAGATGTCGGCTTACAGAGATACTATTTCGAGCGTCTTACTCAAAATGCTATTTCTGTACCCCCAACACCTTGAACCGCTCATAAAGTACGTGCGACCTATTTCTGATTCCTCGTCAGCAGAATGTTCTGGAAAGAAATCACTACATTTGCATGTGCACGAAGTTAATAAAGTTACGAATGTTTACATATTTCATGTCCTTCATGGTATATGGAAAATTTATATTAATAAATTTTAACAAAGTGGAAGCAAAACTTTTAAAATACTCAATACTTTTGTATACTCAATACTCTTGTGATATGTATATCTGCATTAGGTTAACATTTGAATTAAATATCACTTGGTGGTAAGTAACAATTAGATAAACCGTGCTGAATAAGAATTCTATGGCTCTGATATGTTAACATCTGAAAGAAATCAATGCTGGTACAGCGGCAAATTTGCAATAAAAAACATTACCACATACCAAATTAATTAATTAAAAAAAAATATGTATAAATCTTTATTAAAATTTTAATATTAGTAATTGAAATATTTAGGTTTTGTCCCCAATTACCCATTTGCTATTTATTTTATTTCTACAACAATATCTTGGATGAAGAACTAGTTGAAATCGAAAACTAATTTATTAAAGTAATTTAAAGTGTTAAATTCGTAGGAAATTACGGTTTAATGATGCTACTGTTAACCAGGAATTAATGATATATAATTCAGTTTATTTACTGTAATTTACTCGATACCAATTGGTATCTGTACACTTTTGTAAAGAAAATGTCAGTGTGCGAAAAAGTCAAACAAGTTGGAAATATAAATAAACAAGTTTTAATAGCTCGAAATATGCAGCGCAAACAATGCAACGAGGTTCGGATGACGTCACGCGCATTCGGTGCAAAGTGCATGTATGCACCTTTATCTCCTCGCATTTATGCCGCCCTGGTGAACGTTCCTTTTGTGAACGTCACCAAAGGGGCCCTATCCCCTTCGGGGCACCCTTCTCTGGGTCATTGCTTCTCGCGGTCACCGGTCTTTGTAAACTTCGTGAGAGTTTCTTCTGTAAAAAAGCGGTGCAAATTTGTGTTATTATAAAAAAACCGATAAATTTATTCAAAATAAATAAAAAACATTTTTTCAAATATTTTCTGATTTTCACTATTTTTCTAGAACATTGCTTTATTACTTATGTAATCTTTTTAGTTTAAATAATAAATTTAATTTATTTATGATTTTTTTCTTCACTAACACTTTTAATAAACTGTGTTACCATGTTATTAACTAAAAATTAATATATAAATAGTTCATTCCGCAAATAATATTAATACCCGAAAAATTACCATATTTTGTTAGGAGTCTCTTAGATTGCAACACTCTTGTTTATTTTTTTTCATTCATCGATTTTTCCTCCACATGACTCGTCTTACCAGGAACTTGTTGGACGAGGAATTCAGAAAACAAGAGTGGTGAGTTGCAGTTGTATGCACACAAAAGCGAACGTAACAAATACTCATGCAATGTGTTCGATGTTGTTATTAAATGACGTATAAAAATATCGAAGCATCGCTGTGACCACATGATAATAAGTAAACAAACAAATATTAACAATGGGCGCAGCTAGTTCATGTTATATCTCTAAAAAGGATATCTAGTGTAAGAAATAAACTAAATCGACTCATACATTTGTAAATGATTTTAGAATTTTGGTAATCCTTAATTCACTTACTGCAACGAAACTTTAATGGGTAGATATATATTGCTGATTTCTCGTATATTACTCCATTAAACATTCATTTAAATGAAACAAATGTCTAACAGAACAATTTTTATAAAAAATCTGCTAAACACTATGTTTCTTTATGAACATTAATATAAGAAAATAAAAAAGTTTCATGTACGAAATATGTAAAATTGTGACGTAAAATGTTATGTATTCACTTTTATTTCTTACGTTATTTAATAAACAAAAACTGATATTTCCCTAAAGATTAAACTTCATAATCCCTTTGCTGGATCTTTTAGTAACTTTGAATTTAATAGTATTCAGTACTCATACTCATCACACTTCCTAATTCTTTATTTCCAAAGGCAACGTTTTTTGAAGATCAGTATCCGTTAGTTTTAATTTACGTATTATTTAAAACAAAGCTATGATTTAGATCAAAAACAAGGATTTAGTGATACTGTAAGAAGCAGCAGCATCTTGCAAGTTTTTATGACAGCAATATAACTTTCCTTTGTTACATATTTTTATGAATATGCCAAGCAATATAGCATGGAAATTAGGTTACCTCATTTCTGTTTTATAACATTTTCATAATACACAATTTGATTTTAATAGGTGTTAAAAAAATATTTATTATATAATTTATCTTTAAATAGATTATAGAAAGTAATTCAACAAATTGGCCTGAAACAGAATTTTGTTTTAATACTGTTGTGATTTTTAGAAACTACACAAAATAGCCATTTTTTGATGATCATTGTTGTTAATGACTATCATTGTAAGGAGAAATTATTTAAACATTTAACCGTATTTATTTTTGAGAGTTAAAATATCCCAATAATAAGTTGTGGCTACGTATGGTGATATTTTGGTCGATCGTTTCTGCCTCGTGTCCGTTCACGCTGATATTTACACCCAAAGCTCGTGGCCGCCGTATAAAACACGTTATATGAGTCAGTAGCGCTTATTTTCTTCTCAACTTTTGTAAGAGAGCCATCTAGTGGGAGACGTGCTAATCAGACGGGAGTGTACAGTGAGCATTACCGGTGCTGTGCTCTAAGGAATTTTGCCGTACAAAAATGCCTGGTCGTCCTCTTTGGCAGGTAAATCAAAAATTTAAATATCTTCTTTTGCTTTAAACAATTAAGTAAATAAAACAGTTTAGATATATATGTCAGATTGAAATATCAAACCAAATCAACCTTTAAGAAGTGTAAAAATAAATATGTTTATATGAGTCATATTTCAAATTTCAATATCTTTTAACCATTTTAAATTTTAATAAATTTCATGAAGTAATTGTGTATTGGTTTTTGAATCTATGCACAAATTAAATAAACAATGTCTAATTTTGCCACAATAACCTTGAAATGTTTACCTGAAATTCAGGTGTGTTGTACATTATTAAACATTATGTAGAAATACTATAACACATTTATCCATGTTTCCCAAAAGTTTTATATAATAAGGAAAATTTGCATAAAAAGTAACACGAAATTTTTAAATGTTTATTTACAAATTTACATCATTACATGTAGTATTTAGTCTTATCATAGATATTAAATCACTTTCAATACTGCTATAAATTAGTTACTTTATCTATATTTCACTATTTTATCTAATTTGAACACAATTAGCGTGCTATATTTATTATGTTATTATTGCAACGAACAGAAGTGATCAGGGATCAGTAAAGGCGAAGGAAATCTTATATTAAATTATATATATCATCACCATCTTAACCGATAGACGTCCACTGCTGAACAAAGGTCTCTTGTTACTATATTCCTCAAAGTACCATTTTGCGCTGATTGGATCCACTTAGTGGAGAGACTGCCAACGGTGTTCCAATACTTCACGTTCCCAACGTCCATCGGTTCCATGATTAATGTTTTAAAGTATCTACTTAAATTAAATGGTAAAATTACATTACTGTTATTTCAGACTTTTTTATCAGATTTCTTAACATTATTTTTAATGTCACCGATCATAAAATTCGCTGGCAGATTATGAAATAGTTGTTGCATGAAACCTAATAAAATATCTTCAATTGTTTTTGATAGTATCGGCCTCAAAGACTCTGATACAGGTCTCCAGTTTTCGTTAAGGTAGGCGTTTGTGCTGTCCTCTGAAAATTTTATTATCATTGTAATTATTTTTTATAAATACAACATTCACAAGAATTGTTCTCTTCATACACTAACTATTACATCGATTTCATAAGCTCTTTTAGTTGTCCCAAGCAGGGTCAGAAAGTTCACTTCTTAGTCGATTTCAACACTCAATAACAACCATGTTTTTTTAACAAAAGTAAAAGGTTTTTAATTTAATTTATTTGAAAACCAGTTCATCAAAATAGTTTGATAAAAATACTATATAATTAAAATTAATAGTTGTTGAGGAGGAAAGGACATCCATCCATCGGGTCTAATTTTAATGACAAAATGGCGGCGGTGTGGCGTTCACCAAGCGAGGAAGATAAAACGTTGCAAATTGCAAAACTATCATACCAGGAGATCATGAATTGCCAGCGAATGATTTGCCCAATGCAGCCATCTATATATTACTAACAAAGTTTGTATACACATTGTTTGTTGAGTTTACATAGTATGTTTCATAGATGGCAGTATCATAAGTTATTAAATCAACTTACCAAGAGAAGATATACCGTCAAATAAATTGTTCATTCTTAATTTTAATCCTCCAATTGTATATTTTACATGTGCTCCGGTGATATTAAAGAATTTGAATCCATCCTTGTCATACAATTTAACGTCGCTTACAATATCAATAGTCATATTTGCTGAAAATTTATTTCGGTTAGTAATAATCTCTAAACCAGTATTCATAAATCTTTTCAAAAATTTAACTTACTGGGTTCAAACCAACAGATACCACGACCCACCAATGGGATTAACAGTATTTTCCCTTTTAAGTCATACGTTCCTTCGATTCTTATTTTAGGTACGCGAACTTTTGTATAAAAGTCGTAACTTTTGCTGTCCACCCTGAAATCATCACAAACGGTCAGGAGGTTTGAATTCGATTGCGTCGATCAAGCAGCACCTTTCAATACCAAGATAATATGAATGAAGAGCAGTTAAACTTACTGGCTGACTAAAACCTCGGTCTCCCCAAATCCTGTAACCACGACGTCGTCAAGAGCCGCGTTCACATTCACTGGGCCATCGCCTTGTAAAATTCTTATTTTGGGAATATTTAGCGGATCTAGTGGAACCATACCGATTTCAGGCAAACCTATAAAAAAGAGTTTTATGTAGAAACAGTCACAAAAACCAATGTTATGAAAGAAATTAAAAAAGTTAGAATAAAATATATATAGATCTTAGCCGACCGTGTAAACATGGTGAAGAAACAGCGCTTTCGCTTTCCGCGAGTTATGCACCTATACGCGTTTCGTAATTGAGGCTATGTGACTAGCCTAGTGGTTCGTGAACCTACCAACCCACTATCGTTCTTAGCAATCTGTGCAATACCATCTAACTGTGTATAATAACGCAACAGCCATAATCCAAGCCGGTATATCGCAACAGATGATAATGAATAGATTTTAAATAAAACGTTTTAATGCTGCAACTCACAGGGATATAATAAATGTTATAAAAGTTTAACCAGCAATCTAATAATGCGGTTACAATAGACGTTTAGCTGTTACAAGAGCAATCTACACAGAGCATAGACTAGTCGTTATGGAACTGTATACCGATTAACCTGGCTTGTTTGTTTTTTCCTTCTTAATTTATATTCACTGGCTAACTAGCAAGAATTAAAATAACGTGAAAAAGTGCATAAAGTATTCTATTAAAATAATGCACAAAGTTACTTACCCGGCCCTAGGGCGGTGAATAATTGTTGGACAGCCTGTTTCGAGCAGTCGTCGAATTCTGGGTCGCTTTTGTAACATGTCTTTACGAAATCAGCTGAAATAATAAACTAGAACGTAATGTCGTTATAAATTGAATTAAAATGAGTCCGTGTCATATATTTTTATCTCTCGGTATCCAAGTTTGCCAAATAAATATTCAAATATTTAAACTAAAAACAGTTGTTGAAAAGCTTTAGCAATTGTAAACGATGTAACCACTCGTGTTGATCATCACAATGGATTTACTTCTGATCTTCTATAAATATTAACTAATAAGAGTATGTTTTAATAAGAAAAAATTTCGGAGATAAAGAATTTTCTATGGTACATAATTTTTTTAGGGTTAATCGCGCATGATCAGCAGCGGCATCATTCTTGCACTATTCTGACCTTAATGAACTTTCAGAAACTATTATAGATGAATTCTAGTGCTAGATCTTATTGAATACTTCTAGACTCCGATGCTAGTTTTTTGTCTACATGAATTCTTTACGTTACGAATGTCTTTTATACATGTAACACCTAATGTTTGTATATTTAACAAAGATTTACAATTGATATGAACATTTCATAAACGAAAACATACACAGTTTTAAAACAATAGGTGATACCGTGTCTAGAATATTAAGTACTAAAATAAAATATACCTTGTAATACTAATTTGAAATTGTAATAAACAGATTGTTTCAAATAAACACATATTTGAAATTATGAATTTTGTAGAGAACTTTATATGAAAAATAAAAACTACAGTCCGGCAAAGTCATGTTTTGTTTATCTTAGTAATGATCTCTGTAAATGTAGGTCACCGTCATAATCACAGAGCGGAAATGTAAAAGTATCCAAGAATACTCACGCTTGATCTTGTAATGTTCAGCCGATGAATAATGTAGCACAAAAGTCACTAATAACAATTTGAACTCCATTTTTTTAACGGTTTGTTTGATCGCGATGGCTCCGTGAACCCCGTCAGGTTGGCTCGTCAGCCCCGAGAAGGCTGTTTGCCGGAGGTTCGACTGCGTCCCCGCTATGTCCACTGTTTATGCCGCAACCTAACCACTTATAAAGGAGGGGGGCCACAACAATAATTGCAGCTATATGCAAATAAAACAAATAAATTACAAGATCAGCAGAGACACTTATTCACGGGTTACAACGTGTGTATGCAATTTATTGCAAATTAATAAATTATAATTCACTGATGCTACTTTTGGACTATTTCGACAAAACTCATAATTTTCTAGTCGCGGTTGCATATTCTTTCTTCTATTTATTAGTTTGGTTTTTATTATTTATTGCTACATTTAATGTAATATTCATATAATTTTAAAATCATAACAGATTTATCAATGTTATGTAGGTAAATATTTAATATCTATCTTCGTTATAAACTTGGAACTGCAAGGTCTGTGTCCTCTTTATAATTTATGGAATTGGCACTGCAGCAGAATACCATTACATCTTAAAACAACTGCTAGCATAAGTTCACACGGAGTTCAAGGAAGTATTTTAGACCTACTAAAGACACCATTTAATAATATTTAGTTAAAATGTTTGATTTTGTCAATCCATGATCCAAAGTATCCAAATCCAAAAAATTATACTATAGAAGCTTTGTTCTTCTTCGTCCAAGATGATCCAATTTGATTTCCGTCGACTCTGGATAATTTCGTTTGTAACTATACAAATAAGGAATTGTAATGACTTACCTTATCTAATATCAGGAATATTGATCATTATTCAATAATGAAACATGCGTCTATAGCAATGTCTTTTTTATAATAAATAGATTGTTACAAATGAATATTTACAAAATTGTATAGTAGAATATGAAATGAAATCACTTGGTATTGCCCTAGCCTAGTTCGAGTTCCTGTAAAACCCGCTTCACTTGAATAATTAATTCGCAGTCGTAATCGGAGACCTAATTAATGTTATATGTGTTACGTACGTTCCGTATCGTCAATTGCTATAGTACGATGCGTATGTGGTAATAATGACTGTGATGTTCGTACTTTACTTGGAAACAATGCTCGATAGTAGTGAAAGTACGGAGTTTGCTCTTTGTGATGTTGGGCTCCTAGTACTTTGTAAATAATCTTTAGTCATTCTTATTAAAAAAAAATACAAAGAGACTACTGATCGCATCCGGTTCCGTCCATTTCCAATCTTTTTTATCTGTAATTTTTTATGCTTTTTTTTACCATATTTTCTATAATTCATCAAAATGAAATATACAAGAGAAGTCGTAAATACTTCTTTCTGTTTTAAATATTGAAAATAAAAAAAAGGGATGTACGTAAACACGATTCTACCAATGAATAAGTTATATTAGTTGAACTTTGTATTTTGTATTGTGTTTAATTTGACTTCTTGTCAATTAAAATATTTTTTTGACTAATTGATTTTAAGAAGTATACAGCAAATTTATTTCAGTTTTAAATATTTTATTTGAATAATTATTTAAATGACTTTATTTGTCATTAAATAGTGTAATTTTTCTAGGTCACTATTTTTATAATTTAATTAAACACCTGTATTTTTGAAACCATGAAGAATCATAGTCGGCTGATTTGTCGAGAGCTTTAAAAATTTAAAATAGTGGTGTTGCGTGTGGTGTGGTGTTAAATTGAAATTTAACATATTATTTAATTTTAAGAAGAAATGTGTGTCAATATTGAATTTCGATGACCTTAAATCCCAATTAATTTTGTTAGGTAAGGTCCACGGGGGGGTTGCCACAGACGGATGCATTGGTTGATAACCAATAACCAACCGGCCTTGAGAACTGAGCGGCGAATGCAAAATCTCTTATGAAACAAAAGACCTGAGAAAGGATTACCGGAATAGACTACCAATTTGCGATGTCTTATTTCGGTTAGCAAGGCAATTTATTAGGATAAAGCAGTCCAATAAATTTTTGGGATTCTTTGTCTAAATATTATTGATCTTAATACGTAGTGTTTTAGTATTAATGACATTCTATCTCGTGAAGCAACTAATGACACCATGTATATTGTATATATTAAGTAGTAGTAGTACATTTATAAAAGCTCTTTCAATTAGGTTCTTTAAGTATTAAATAGACGGTTACTGACGTAAAAGGTTTTCGGTAAACATTTTCTTTTTATAACATGACGTTTAGTTTATGTATATATAATCTATATTATATGTATATCCTTAAATAGAAGCTGCAAACCGTTTGCGACATAGGTATGCATATGACTCGTTTCTCTAGCGCACCGCAAACTGTGCCTATGACGACGTTAAACCATTAATCATTTGACTTATCTGATCCCAGATTTAATTTGCACCGATTCACAATTAACTAAAATAATCAAAATAATATGTATACATTACCAAAAAATATTTTCTGTTCTTTTCTGATTCGCAGGTATTTTTTTCTTCACGTTCATTTAAATATATCTTACAGCTTTCCCTAAATAAAACTTTTGATCCTTCCAAAAATATTACATATTTTTTTTAATATTCTTATGACCATTAATAAAATTACTTAAAGCAACATTGTACATGTATAGTTGTGCATGTTGGATTTATGATAGTCTGGGTAATAGGGATAATTCTAAAACATTACTAAGTGTCTGAATATAAACCGTGCGTGTGTCAAGGGCTGCATATATCTCCGAGTGCGCTCTACAGTTCATACATCCCCCGTACTTGGCGCCCGCTCAAGTTAAACAAATGGATAATCCACTCATGTGCCGACGCCCATCAATTCTTGGGAAGAAAGTAAACACAGACGTCTTACTCACACGAATACAGTACCAATTCTTACTCGTTAAAACAATTTAATGCGTCTGAGACGTATAAATATAGCCACTTCTTAAATAAACATTGCTTGAATCGGTTTAATTAATCTTTTTACGCAAGCTTCTTGTTGCTTTGAAAAAATTTGGTTAGGTAATGTTAAACATTTCCAATCAAAGGCTTTACAATATGTAAATTATAAAATAATTGTTTTAGTAAATTTTATTCCCACTGATATATTATTCATTTAATACTGCACTGAATTAATTCGGGTAGAATGTTCACCTGATGATGAGAGACCTGCCCGTAGCAAATGTTAAGATGATATACACTATGCTTGTCGCCAGTAGGAATAAGATATTAAATCTCGTTACCCCAGTAACTTCACTAATTACTCTTCAAGCAAAAACACAGTAATATGCGTATGTTATTTTTTAGAAGCCATATAGACCACGGCCGGCAACTACCTGCTTCCTTTTAAACTATCGACCAATAATCACTGTGTTATTTAAACTTAAGAATAATTGTATGCAACTTTGAAAACAAATTATTCTATACTGTTCTTTATTTTGAACATTGTATTGTTTAAACTAACAATAAATATACATTACAATGTTATTTTGGAACCAAAATATTACGTACGTATAAACAAAACCGCAAATTTGCGAAACCGTAAAATCTGGCGTTACCTTATGTAAGTTTACATTTTTTACTGCTTTTAAGAGGACAGAGGCGAGACACGAGTTTAGCGCACAAAGTTTTGTCATTGGTATTATTTTTAATTATATTACAGATGAGTTGAGTAAACTTTAATGGTTTGCTGCAGAGTTAATTAATAGAAGAGACTCTTTTGACACAAAATCAAAATAGAGTCCCATTAATCATATTGTCAGAACATACTAATACTACCTTTATAAATAGACATGTCTAATATGTACAGTACAACAAACTGGCATTTACGTCACCTCTTATGAATAATTTTGTTTTTTTGGAAGTAAATGACTAAAATATTTATTAGTATGCAAGCATTCATTAATGTATAAATTATACTCAAAAAATTATTTTTCATATATTTTTAAACTTGCCTACAGATTGTAAATAAGTTTTTAAAACATTTAATATTTTTTAAATTTTTAATAACTCGTACCGACCACCAAGTTTTAAACATGAAGAGGTAAAATAAATGAACTACTGCAGTCGTCTTCCTGTCATGTTTATTTATTACTAAAGACATGTCTATTTTTTGTACGTACATTATTTAAAATAAAAATGAAGAACATTTTTATATTACTAATAAAATATTTCAAAACCAATAAAAAATATTTCTTTTATAGATGTCACTAGCTAAAAATTATCTAAATTATATGCAACGGGCCTTAAATATTATTAATTATAAGTATCTATCTTTCGATTTTTTGGCTAATAACTTTCTTACGAGGATTAGCTTTTAATTTTGTATTAGCTTTTGCACCTAATAAAATCGTGGTTTTAATTATTCAACTTGTCAGCTACTTATCATTTCAAAAAAATGTAACAGATTAATTCTAATTTTGAACTGAAATCAGCTTTGGCACTTTCGTGATATGCGTTTATATTTAGGTCAAGGAATATTTGCACGACCAGCTTATATTCCAGCATATTTATTTATAACCTTGTTTCTTCCGACAATTTTATGTGGATAATTACATTTTAACAATCAACAACATTGACTGATCTATTTATATATAAAGAAATAAAATTTATCTTCCATCGCAATGTTTGTGTCATCTTATATATTTTTTTTATTGTTCATGAATAGGAACTACAATAAAATTTTTGATTTCTTAGTTAATTTCATTGTGGCATAGATGAATAAAAATTAACAAATAAATATTTTTAAAATAATGAACGGATTACAATATAATATTAATAAACAGTCATGTAATTTTTATGTATAATGATGAGTTACTAACTGCTGATGGAAAAATTGCATTAGTGTTGTTAAAAATTTTTATTATCTTTAGAATTATGTAGAGTAACGTACTAATTCTTTTGAAAAAGCCTACCCGCAATATTGGTCATAATGATAACTTGGAAGTAAATCATAGTTAATTATATTTCTTTTATTATTAAAATTATAATTTGATTACAACGCTCATTTAAAACTTGTTATTCTCACACGTATACAATGTAATTAAAAAAAATGTATTACTTATGTTGTAGTTATTAGTGAAAAAAAAAACAATCCGTACTTAAAACTTTATTGTAAGATACTTCAATACTTACAATAAAAAAAATAAATGAATACTTCGCAAAAGTAATAAAAAAAACCGCAATTTTAACGTAGTTTATAATTTATTTATAACAGACTTTCATAGTTTAATTAATAATTATTTTAACCCAAATGTTTCAAAACAAACCAAATCAAAGCCATAAATAATTAAATATATTAAAAGCGTATAAAAATAAAAAAATCATAAAATACTGACTTTCCGAATATTTCGGGATTGGTCTCATGAACCTATTTAAGAAATGACCTTTCAAGTCATGACAAAAGAATTTTTTTACCCGCTAAAAACTAGTAGCTGCCAAAAATTGCGGCAAAACATACTGTCACACTCTTGTCTATGGTTTAAACAATTCTTTTTTCTCTCGTAGTAATTACATGTGGCGAGTGTTGCCAAATGAACCAAGACCGGCTTGTGACGCGCCTTTATTGAAGCCCATTTGTAAATTAAGTTCAGCGTTGTGTGCCCTCAGCTGTTCTTCTGTGAATGTGCGCTCGTTCTTCTCCGCCATCTTCGGTCCAAGTTGAGGCCCATTCCATTCCGGGTGCTTCTGAGTCTATAAACACAAACAAAGTAGTGGTAAAAAAATATCTATGTAAATATATATATTATATACTTAATAAAAAAACTTACAATTCTTCCCAATGCATATAAGCAAAGTGTAACTTGAGGAATGTTACGTCTCTCGAAAAGATCGGCTGTCTGGAAAATTTCCTCCTCCGGCACTCCATACTTCTTTATGGCAGCCTGGAATCTAAAATGAGTATTTATAAATAGATCGTTAAAGTATAAATCCTCCACAATTTTGATCGAAGGGACATACAAATTGTATGCCAATCTCGTAAATAAAAACATATTTTTTTCACCTTTGTATATTTTCCATAAGCTGGAAGTTCGTACCCCTTTCTTGAATTTTCTTCACAGATCCTGGCGACAGTTTGTTTATCAGTTTGCATAGTACAACACCATCCTTAAGGATGTCTTCGTACGCGCTATTAGGCAGAGGTTCGCCTAACACCTGACTAATCCAGGTTAATACTTCTTGTTCTTGATCCTTGTTCCTAGCCTGTAAACGATATGATTTAATTAACGACTTCAAAACAAAACTTGTTTTTGAACGTGCGCCATAAAATATCCGCTCCAGTGCCAAGCAGTTGCCGTTTAATGGCAGAGCGGCCATATTCCAGTATCATCTCTAAAAATAACGCCGGCATTCGAGTGTTATCCATAAGATCCGTCTGGAAGACTTTCGAGTTTAAAGTATGGACAAGAATGCATCTGCGCCGGCGCATCAATTAGCTACTGCAGCTTAAATCAGGGACGCTTCTATTTACATAACTACATTGTTAATGCTGGGTTTTAGTAAAAAATTAGAAATCAAAACACTATCAAAATTATATTGTCAGAATGTGTGACGACATATTATAATAGTTTTAAGAGAATTGATTAAATGCATATAAAAAGAAAGATTTGGTTAAAAAATTTGATGAGATTGATGATAGTTAATAATGTAACATTGTGTATGTAAATGAACGTACAGGCATGTTGGATGTATGTCCGAGTTTTAGATCTCACTGATAGACTAGTATCCGCGGCGCTATCGCTAAGGAGACTGCGGCGGATCCCGCCCGCCCAAACAAGCGCTCTCGGCGGAGGCGGGTGACGTCATATTTCCCAAGCACATACATTATTATATACCTATGTATGTAAATTCACGTCATGTATTGAAATCGTGACGCTACATATATGACATTAGCATTTATTATAAAATAGAATATACTACACGACATAGTCATATTGATGACAGGTATCTATTAACATATATCGTTTTCATAATTACCATCGCTATTATTATTACTAATGCTAAATAGTAATGTGTAAACAATAGTACATCTAGGTTGAAGGGTACTGTAGTTCACTGTATCTAAATCACACCATCTAACGTCTCATAAATATTAGGCAATGCATCCTAATTAATAAGAACCATAGATAAGATCAGTCATATCACTTAGGAAGAGGAAACGATCGGTTTGTTTATTTTTTGTTAATAATAAAATATTTTGGGTCTAAAAGTACATGTGATGATAATCATCATCATAAAATTTCTTGCAATGGAAACCTAACGTATTTCTTAGTCATTCAAACATTTGCCAGTTACATCAAAGATATTTATTCGGTATTCGTTAATCGGGACTTTAAGATACTTCTTATTGTGTAATAAGTTATGCTATATATCTTTATTTGTCAATAAAACTTCCTTTTAAATGTATCCCTGCACTTCCTACTTCGAACAAAGAAACGTTTTTATATTTTTATTTTGATAGGCGTATTGAGTTTAGATTCATATGCATAAAGTAAAAAGCTAGTGCTTGAATTTTTCAAACTCTTTATAATTACAATCAAAACTGACGAACGCTGTAACAGCTACACCACGTGATAAGATTTAATAATACAGAATTAATACTGTTAAAGTTATGACGGTCGTAATGACTTGATTAATATAAAGTCAATTGCCAAAGTTCTTTTCGTGCCATCAAATTAACGAGCAATGACTTCAAGCTTGAGCTGTAAGAATTGGCGCGGTGTTAGGTTGTTGTCATTCATCACATTTTGGCTTCAGCAGACAAGAGATATAATCTTCCTTGTAGCTAAATTAAGGTGTTAAAATATCAATGCTACACTGTAGAAACTGACGACTAATTATTGTTACAAGTATTAAATAAAATAACCTTTGTGATTTTTATACACGAATAATAAGAGATCGTAATCGGCAACAAGTAGGTAAACCTCATTGTAATGTTTCAAGCCGTTGTAAAATAATTTTTTGCTTTTTATTGCTAGACATAAAATGTTTGTTTTGAACAAAATATTATTTTCCATAAGTTAGGAAGTATTTACTAATTCAAAAGAAATAACAATTTTTGCACTAGAGCTAACATTTTTTATATAACTTTTCAAAAAGGTATACATGACATGTTTATGAAATTTTTGAAAAAGTTGCATTGATTATCAGAAATTTCCTAAAATACAAAGAATTTCTGTCAAAATTTTTCCTATCGATTACACTGAACATTCTAGAGAAATGTTATTGCAATACGTAGTGATTTTATCACGGTTATTTATAAACTGTGCGCGTCTTCCGATTCAATATTTAGTGACGCCGTTTCCGGCTGTAACGGCGATGTAAACGTCTTGTTACTAGAGATAAATGACATATGAGAAGACATGGAGAAAAATAAAACTAATGAAATATATATTTTAAAAATTACGTACATAAAACAACACATTATAATATATAATTTAAACTACTTTGCCTTGTTGTTAGATATGAGTTACTATTGACGGCTGTCTAACGGCTTATAATAATATTAGACATCAATTGCTGGCCATAAGCATAGACATATTCTAAAGATATCCACACCTATTAGTTCTGTGTTCCCCGATTTTTTCAGCGACCTTTTCCAAATGTTTACTTCACCTTCAGCAGAGCCTACCGGTACTATGTCTATGTCAACATCAAGTCAAAAAATCAAAGTAAAAAAAAGGATTATTTGGAAACTTACAGATCTCTTATGACAGTGACTTCATATCGTACAACTTTCTGCCAAAAAATATACGTCCAGTATAAAAAATTACTATGCTTTAGTTCGAATAGCAAAGTAGTATAGTAGTGAATTACAGGAAGCTAAATTTAACATCGTATGTCAATCATCAGCTTAATGTATGTAGAAAAAGTTTCTTTTAGTACTGCTCAGTTAGTAACTAAACAATTGCTTTGATTATTAATATTTTATTATCGTCATTATAGTTGTAAATTAGAAATAATAAATTTGTGTTTAATCATAAAAAAATATAATTGAGGAACGTTACCTAGGATTTCATATAAATCGTGACTCTTAATATATTGCGGTTGAACGATGTTTTGTAACTATTGTAAGACATATATATATGTGCGCTCAGTGTCATATACTAAGCCGTTGGTAATATTTATTCTCTACGCTTTTAAACATAGAGACGTTGATCCCGAATCTCTATGTCAAGTCACGAAGGATATTTAAAGTCTTTAAATCTTTCGAAGAGATATAGAATAAAAATATTATAATTATAATAGTGAATTTTTCTATTTTCACGTACAATTCAATACCGTTTAATAAAAATTTAATACTGTTTTAATGACAAAATTTTATTGCATTTTATATGTGTTAATGTATTATAACAAATAGTAGAATCATTCAGATGTTATTGAAGTATATTTTTCCTTTACAACATATTTTCTTTTAAACTTAAATATAGAAGTAAAAGAAAAATTATTAAATTGAAATCAAACGAATTTTCGAATAATGTACGAACGTCTTTCATCGTAATTCTAA
>DWLS01001430.1:0-21858 GCA_018246255.1 Pachliopta kotzebuea | reverse complement strand
ACACACTTAAATTATCTGGAATAAGAAACATATTACGATTACAAAAGAAAATTTATCTAAAAAGCCTATAAAACCTTTTTCTATTACGAAGGCAACTTTTAAAAATACTCTTGATGTCAGTCATATTACACGGAAAGGCGTTGGTAATTTTAAAAGATTTGGAGTGCAAAGTACAATTCTCCACGGCGGACATACAGATAGTAACATGTATAAGTTACAGGCAAAGGGACCCGTGAACCGGAATATATGTGGAGCAGGTGCCAGAGTTTTAATATTTCAGCCAAAAAGAAAGGACTTGGGGAAACGGGAGCAAAAAGTATAACAATATTGGAGATGAATTTGTGAGCTTTTGAAAAGTTTTTTTATTGTATATTAACTTTTGTCATAAAAAAACATATACTTAAACACACGACAATGAAGTCTTCAATTTATTTAAAGAATATATACTAAGTAGGTAAGTCTGTTGCTAGAGACCTATTGCAACCGACAAATAGTAACGTGTAAACATTACTGTGTTCCGGTTTGAAGGGTGCTGTATGCTAGTGAACTTACTGAGGTAGCAAGACTTAACACCTTTAGTCTCAAGGCGTCAAGCGCAATCTGGTGTAGTTTATACCATCTTAACCAGCGCTTAGTTGTTATTGGCAAACGTATCACTTACCATCAAATAGATGCACTGCTCATGTAGAACCAATCTCATGACTTTGTTGCCTAAAAATATCGGTTTTTTTATATAATATCATTTAATGATCGCAATTTTGTGCTATGTATACTATCTCAATTTGCGCTTAGTTATTATGGGTAAGAGAATCACTTACCATCAGGTGAACGCTTTATTCGTCTTATCGATTCGAAGTATAAAAAAATTAAGAGCAAAATTAATAATTACTGTTTTAAATCAGTCAATCATATCTGTAATCCACAAGCGGTATGTACTAGATTAACTACCACATATTCCTACCTACCCTTTATCTACCGCTGTAATAGCATTTATACAGGCATTAATATACCTTAAAATATAATTTACTTGTACTGTAAATAATGAGTTATCATTACCTAATTTCTTTTTCTAATAATTATACCTTGCGACTAAGGAGAACCGGAAAAGAAATTAGAAGAGAGTTTACAAAACCTTAATAAAGTATGACTTTAGATGACTTAACGTCTGCGCCGTTTTTAGACTTTTTTTAATGCATGCAATGTTTAACAAAACGTCTAAGCGAGTACAGAAAGGGACAGGTGAGGTGGAAATATTAAACTTATTTTTAACTTAGCGTTACGTTTAACGGCAGGCGACAACGAACTTCGGCACTATTCTGATTACGTACGGTGTGGTACAAACGAGACACTAAATAATATATTGACCATAATGAGAGAAAACAAGAGTTGCCGCATATTTATCATATATTGTGTGACGGTTGTAGAGGGAGTTAAAAACCAAAATAAATAATAATACCGAAATATAAAATTTGAATATTAATAAAATATAAACGACGCAAAAGGTAGAAAAAGGTTAAGACAAATGAGAAACAAATCAAAGATATCAGAACATAATAGTAAGAGGTAAAAGTAAAGAAAAATGTATATGAAAATGACAAAAGAGTAATAAGATCAATAAACAAGGGATAAAAAAGTGAAAGATAACGTAAAGCATGAAAGCGAGAAAGAGTAGAGTAGTGGAAAGTTAAAAGAAAGAGAGCACAAAGAATAATAGAAAATCAAGGCCTTTACCCAAATTACAAAGGAGAATGCTATAATTTTAAAATAATTATACATATATATATGTATATAGGGGAAAAAATAGCTTTTTAATTTCATTCATATATATTTTTTTTAATGATTACACAAAAATGTCTTTTTTAATAATTATAAATAATTTTATAGTTTGTTTGATTTTTAAAAATGATTTTTTCTTATCATTATCAGCCGATGTACAACTACTGCTGGACATTAACCTCTCGCAATAATGGGGAGATTTGGGCCATCATCCACCACCCAGGCTCAATGCGGGTTCATGGGGAGTTTTAGCCTCATTTATTGATTAACAGGTTTCATCACGAGCAGGTGAAGTTGGCCTTTTTTTGTTGTGTCGCTTTCCCCTTTCGTGTTTTGGGTAGGGGTCATGTTCTCTCTACTCTATTGTACTCTATTTTTCTTTTCTCATTTACTTTTCCTTCCTTCTCTTCTTTCGTACCACATTTTTTCATCCTTCATTCCCATTCTACATTTCTTCATTCGGTGAGATAGGCTTAAGTCTAGTGAATTGTTGTATGTAATTAAATATGTATTGACTACTTAAGTTTTTTCAGGATCATATTTTAATAACGCTTTTCTCTTATCACTTGAAAAATTTAAGCAGCTTTCACACGTGCATGTCTGTTTATTATTCGCTGTCATCAAGGATCCACCGTGTTAGTCGTGGCGGTGGTGTGAACCGGCTTATTCAATTTACATAACTCTAAAATATTTATTTTTTGACTATCGCACGCTACGGGTAGTCGACTCGCTTGAAACTGAAAAGGGGTGGCTCCGTTTATGTTTAAAGATACGGCGTTGATGTTATCCATTAGTTTTTACATGCGGGGTAGTTTTATACCAAGTGGAGCAGGTGGCATAGTTTTAATATTTCGGCCAAAAAGAAAGGACTCAAAGAATTGGTAAAAAAAATTATAATAAACGCTGTGTCTAACGCCGTTTTTCTGTCAATATTGCGATATATCTATATATGATCTATATACGGTATACAGATTTTGGACAACTTCCGGTTGGTCGGCCACAATCAGAAGTACATAAAAAAAAACAATTTTAGACGAGGAATACTGACTTCACTTAAGATATCAAGAATTTGTATCGTCAAGGTGCTTGGCAACTTTTGGTCTCATTTCCGGTTGGCCGGTTATACCGGAAGTACATATAAATAATAATTTTTGTACAAGGAAAATATTTGTGTTAGAATAATGTAAAAAATGTGTATAGTTATGGTACTTAGTGACTTTCGGAAACACTTCCGGTTTTTCCGACCGGAACGGGATATGGCTGAGAACCATCTCAGTACCCACCTCAATATTAATGCCAAGTTTCATTTTGGTCGGCCTTACTGTTTGGCCAGGGCGCGACCACAACGAAATTCTGCCACACACACACTAGACTAAATCGTAGTCAATGCAAAATTGAAAAATGTTAAAGTATTAAGGCTTTTTCATTGGTGAAGTGCTTTACATGAGCTTCTGATAAATAAAAAAACTTTTATATACTTAACACGCGACAATCAGGTCTTCAATTTATTTGAAGAAAATATTCTAACTATGGCCGCAGTTCCTAATGCAGCCGATTAACAATAGTATACGCTGTAAGCTAGTAAAATTACTAGAGTAACAAGATTTAACACATTATATTTCAAGGCGACGAGTATTATGTGGTGCTGTGTATACCACTTAACCAAGCACCACTCCCTTATGGGCGATCTACTTTACCATCAGGTGAACATCTTGCTCTTACTATTTATTAAACAAATCAGCTCATTTCTTCATTTAAAATCCGCTTTTTAAGCAACTAAAGATTATGATTTCTATAACCATTTTACAATTAAATAAATATTACAAAAAAAGTCCACAGATAGTAAAGTCTATTAATAATTTCATATAGGTTCATCTTCTTCTTGTTAATCTTTTCAATCTTAACAGACTTATTGTGTTCATCAAGTAGTTGCAGTGACCGTCCCACTAAACGCTTCCACTCCCTCCAGATTATTAAGGTTAAAGTGATAATTATGAACTTAAATCAGCTAATATAAAAAATAAATCTTCCATTGTATCCATACCTTTATTAAGTTGTCATTAAATGCAATCATACAAGTGCTGTATTAAGTTACGGACAAGGAATTTTCGGTTAACGAAGGGAGAGAGCATAACTTTAGCTGAAGCTTCGCGGCTGTCATTGCCCTCGGCTACACGGAGCCATGTGTATTGAATTGCACACAATACACTACACATTGTCTAATACGCTAGATTTAGGTAACACAAATGTACTAATATCCGTGAGCTGGAAATGGGAACAAGGATTAGTGCTGGTAACATCGCCTCTGATGAGTGAAGACGACAATCGCCGCATATTAAATAAAAACTGTAAGTCGATAGTAGAAAGGACGTTAAAAACAACAATTAAAAATTTATGAAAAATAATATAACAAAAATTATAAAAAGTAAAAGTTATAAAGGTAAAAGTGCGACGAGCTTAGTCTGAGAGTCAATGCATGAAAGAGAAGAACAATGCACAAAGGATAAAAGATGAAAGAAAATACGAGGCATGAAAATGAGATAGACATTTTTTTTATATTCTATTGTAGCATTCCCCTTCGTGTTGTGGGAAAAGGTATTTCTATTTACTCATCATTCTTTCTTTTTTTTCTTTTTTCTCTAACTTGTCTATCCTTTCATTCTGCATTTCCTCCTTTTACTCTTTCAATATATCCTTATCTTTAATCATCTTTTAAACATTGCCTCTCAATACAAACTTCGCCGCATTTTAAATATTTTTACTTTTTATATCTTTTATCTACATTTGTTTAAATTTACCTATATATTTTCTATTACATTTCTTTCTTTAATGAGATAGACATTAAAGATAGTTAAAAAAAAGAAAGTAAAAAGAATTGTAAAAACAACTAGAGAAAAATTAAGGTAATTACCAAAATCAAGAAGGGGAACGCTAATAAAAAAAAAGTTGTATCGAGAAGTATCCATAATTTAAATAAATAGACGTTAGACTACAATGATGACAAAAGAATGATAGGATGTGTAAGGATTCCAACACAGCAACTCATGGGACCCTTTTTTATTTTGAGGTGAAATCTTCGAAAGATACCTTGCCTTATAGAAGAAGTCAAGGTTATGTAAAGATTTTTGCCAACTATAACCTTGGTGGTCGTCGTCAGCGTTTGGAGAGGTCACGGGATCTCCGTCCGGAACACAACCGCGGCATCATATGCTGGCATAGCACGAGGACTGAATCATGCAGTCTCCAACATCTGAGCATATACTGACACGACGGCCGGAGACCTGGTCCAATCATCGTCCTCCTCGGAGTAACTCATGGGACCTAACCAACCTCACCTGCTCGTGATGCACCCTGCTTCATAATAGGCCAGCGTAGGAAATGACCCAAACCCCCACGTTATTGTTGGAAGCCTATGTCCAACTGTGGTCTATCAGCTGATGATGTAATGAATCATGAAATGTTTTAATAATACGAATCATAAAAACCGTTGATCGCTGTTACTGGTGATAAAAAGAGTCATCTCCAACTCGAAGTTATTTCACTCGTAAAGTCAAGAGTGCAGACATAAACACTTGGACGTGTTAAAAACTGCGAATTTTCCGAACAAGGGTCGTTAAAAGAATTTTCAAACTGTGCACTCGAAAAATTGCAAACTGTACAAACGGTGAAATTGTTACTAGATAGATAAAGTTTGGGATAATTTAATCTGTCTGAATACTGTTCAATCGTCACTAACACTACCCTTTTCACCTAGAACTTCGATTAAGTTAGATATTGTGAGAAATAAGGACTATATATTTATAACATCAGCTATCCTTCGACCAGTAACTATTTTTCTATTCTTCTATATTTAGAACAGCAGCTATCCTTTCCTAAACCCAATAGGAAGTAGACAAATGTAGTGTCAAGAGACATGCCGAGGAAAGCAAAGTGAAGGAAAGAGATGATGAAAGCTGGCCCCACCACCATGTGGAATAGTGGCTAGGAAAAGAGTGATATACAATAAAACTGTAAATTTACCGCTACAGCTTCTTTTTCTACCACTAGATATTGTAGTAACGTGTAAACATTACTGTGTTCCGGTTTGATGGTGTATGCTAGTGAAATTACTGAGGTAACGAGACTTAACACGTTATGTCTGAAGCCGACGAGCGAAATATGGTTGTTATACCATCTTAACCAGCGGCATGTTATGGTCAAGCGTATCACTTACCATCAGGTGAACGTTTTGCTCGTCACATCGCTAGTCGATTAATTTTTTTTTAAATATACTGAAATTATAACAACTTTGTAATTAGCTATAATTTCAGTATATTGATGATTGCCATTGAACCTAGACTTTCCTAAATTAAGGGGATAATTATCGTATACGATACGAGTGACTTGTGTAGCGAACCTTCGTTACTTCTGCATTTGCTTTGAATTGTCTCATAGTCTTCATTTCTTGAGAAGTAAATGGTCTAAGATGATTTTTATTATAATTAAATCCTAATTAAAAAAATAACAGTCATAAGGTCAAAATGATCACAGCATAGGATTACCTATCAGATAGACCGATTACTTGATTGATTTAATGCATGAGAGATGCGATAGCTCGAGACAGAAAACTTATATGTGCTGCAGAAGATGGCAATTGACTGAAACAATGATGATGACATTAAGTTAAGTTTCCAATTACTCATTCTATTGCTACTTAATAGCTTATGTATCACACAGAAGTGACTCCATTCAGTCAAGTGACACGGTTACTAGAACAAGCGTATCGTTTTCCACACGTCATGCGCTCACGTCGGAACACGTAATAAATTGTCCGAGCTGGGACCAGATGCTGCTGCGGCCCAATGTGGCGTTAGTTTGATAGTGATCCCGTACAGATCGGATTTCTTGGGAAAGTGTCATGATGAATCGCTTTTGAATCCTCGTTTAGAACCAGATGCTGCGATTTTATCCGTCATATGTATATTGACTTAGATGATTGTACAGATGTATATTTATTACGTCTCCAATATTTGTAGTCAAATACGGTATTCTACATATGCTTTAAAAAATTTATTTATGTATACAGCCATGCTATTTGACACATGTCTTAAATCACATGATATTAGTTGTTATACTACCTTCACGTAAATTGAAAAATTCATTGGTGCAGGCCTTATTCAGACCCAGTACCTTGGGAGTGGAAGGCCGGCGTTCAAACCACTAGGCTATCACGAATTCAAGATCTAGATAAAATCTAGAAAATCTTGACTGTTTTTTATTATAATTCCTACACTGGTGGTATTTCTCTTTTCGTGTTTTGGGTAAAGGTCGTGTTCTCTTTTTTATTGAAATAGAAATAGAAAATATTTATTTGCACACAAATTACGACACGCAGCATCAAATTGTACTCTGTTTTCCTTTTCCCATTTCCTCTTCCTTCATTCCACATTTGTTCATCTTTCATTCCTGTTTTGCATTTCTTCATTATTTTTCAATGCACCGCCTCTCAGACGAAATATCGTCGCATCTACATTTGTACTATAACTTTTCTTTTGTTTACTTACTTATGTTTTCTTTTTTACATTTGTCCTTATACTTTATTACTTACGTTTTAACTATTACTTATAATTTTTACAATTTCATTTTTGATTCTAAGTTCTTCTGCTCCAGTTTGAACGATACTGTATGCTATTGAAATTACTGGGATAGCGAGACTTAAACCTTTGATATCAAGGGATCTAGCGCAATGTGGTGCTGTGTATATGACTTTAATCTCCATTGCTATGGGCAAGCGTATCACACTTATCGTCAAGTGAACTAAAAAAATAAAAAAAAAATTTCTTTAGTTCAGTACTTGATCTCGTTGCTACTGATGATCTCTTTGATTAGATTTCACAATAAATACCTCAAGGAAGCCGCAGCGAGATGTGTACTAAGAATTCCCACGGTACCCTCCTTTTATCTCTAACCAGGAGCCTCGGTACAATTGTTACATAGTTGACATCCTTTACGTTAGCGCAAAGCATTGTACCTCCGCTCTATGAAGACTTGTGATACCAACTGGCTTTGTACTGAGTCCAACGTTACTTGATACTTAACAACAAAGGTGAACAAGTCACACGTGTGTCAGCAAGTTTCAACCTTGCATTATGTGATTGTCGGCCATTGATTACGATGACCTAGTTTTGATAAAAAAAACACTGCACATCCTAAGTGGTTGGTGTAAACTCTTCAATACCGAAAACATAATAAAGATTTTTATGTAGTATAAAAACCAAACAGGTTTTTGCTAGCGGAGTAACACAAAAAAGTCAAAAATCATAGAATATATGTTTTCCTTCATTAAGAGTCAATTTAAGTGGGAACCGAATCCTCGCTATTTCATGCTTAAAGTTCCGCTTTATTCAATACTGAGCTTTTACAGCTTCATTTATTATTATAATCAGCAGAAAATAAACTTTGCTTTTTTTATTCATTATAAGTATTATGAAACACCCAACATCAAAAGGCATGTTTTAATATGAAGGCAATTTAAAAGCTCGCTACACAAATTCCTTATCATCTTATGCTTTTCATATTTAATCAAAACTTCCTACGAAAATTTGTATAGCAAACTTGATAAATTAGAATCGGGAACTTGTAAGAATTATATTACATTTATTAACAGACTAAGTACTTTATGTAAGATAAAAGGAAAAATACAGCAAATATATTCTAAGTTGAAGTTAAAGAATCTCATGAACCATTAAATTAGGAAGCTTATAAAACCTTTATTATTGACATGGATTGATCGAGTGATGAGATATTTTCCAATCAGAATCTAACAAAATTATAATTGTATGTATTTTCGTATTGACTATAAAATAAGTACTAAAACACCTTAAGTAAAAAATCCCTAAATCGAAGTGTTTTAATGAAACAACGTAAATACGAAACACAGTGCAATAGTTTATTATTAAAATCCATAACTTACCTGTTCGCGTGCTGTACCTCCTTCGGTGGAGGCATGGGGGTAGGGATCCTCCTACCCCCCCTCATCCCCCCCACACTCATCTCTCTAGAAATCTTCCCTTCGTCAGATCTGAAACAGAAATACATTCTAGAAGACACTTGAGAAGGAAGGAGCCTCGTAATTAATTATTTAATCATTTCAAATTGCACTTGTCGGGAATTTTCCCGTTCACTTTAAATTTCAACCGAATTAAAGGCTTTTTTATGTTTAACTCCATAAACGGAATAAGACCTAATGAGAAGAAAATGAGTTAATGACAAATTTCTCTTAATAATCATTAAGAAAAGAATAGGTATAATTAAATAAATTAGTTGTGATAATGTACATAGTACAAGGAACACATTGTAGGTAAACTATGAATAGAAAATATTAAATAAAAAGGAGTGTTTCCTTTTTTGTGGATTGTGTTCATATTAAATCATATGTATTTGTATTTAACTATACATAATAAGTTATTAATCATTGTACTATTTTATAGTCTAAATAGAAACTTTGTACTTACGTGTACTTGTAATCGTATCTTAAATTACAAACCATAACATATTAAAGTTTATAAATACTATGCTATCTAATTAGAGATTTATGAAAAAGAAAGTTACAACATAAGTAAAGTTTTTATTTAAAAAAAAAGTTTCTTATGTTACCACAAACAAAATATTATTTTTTTTTAATATTAAATAAAAAAGAAATTAGCCAAATATTCACTATAACACGGTGTTTACTGTTAAAATTATCAATGTCAATACACATTTAGTTTTTTTTAATAAAATTAATTTTTTAGGTTAACTTTTATAAGAAAATTACGAAGTAAAAAGACAAGAAGAATATATGAAGTATAGAAATAAGAAAAACCTTATATAGCATAAGTAAGGTCAAGAAAAGCTATAGCGTTAAATCAGTACATAGATTCATATATAAAATACAGCTCAATACAACAGACGAATATTCCTTGATCTCATATCACACCGAATTTCACCAATCGATGCAAATAAATACTGCAAACGTAATGAATGCTAAACAGGCAAAATGTTTCTTTCCTTCTCTTACTCCTTATCACTTTGTAGTAAAGTTCTTTTTCGTGTGAAATCTCACCAATTGTTATAAACCCGTCAAAGGAAGGGCGTTCAGTATCAATTCTATTGTGACAACCCTCAAACCACCCGCTGCGAGCAACTTTTTGTTTTGCCTTTCAAAAAAAACATTGTCTCCTTTTTTGTAATCTTCTTAATTGAAGTAGGACCCTACTAGTATTAAATCGGGGACTAGTTTTTTTTTTAAATTTAATAATTATTAACAGTCGGCAGCATATTTTACTATTTATATTAACTGAAGGTGTGTACTCTCTCTCTTTTCCTAGCCACTATTCCCTATGGAGGTGGTTTCAGCTTTCCTAATCTTTTTCCTCCACTTCGTTCTGTTCTCATCAACATCATCAGTCACTTGGCTGATTAATGATAATTTCCAACTGAAGATATGTACTGAACTATTTCAACTACAGAAGTCTTCCCAGTGATTTTGTCAGCTGTAGTTATGAGTGATGCCGATAAAGTTTTGAAGATGACGACCGCAATGTGCTATGTATACCATCTTAACCAGCGTCGAGTAGTTATGGTCAATCGTATCACTGACTATCAGGTAAACACCTTACTTGTCTTATAGAATAAAAAAAAACCCGTCTGACTATGACAGATTTTAGGATAGTAGTGTGAAGGTAGAGAAAAAGAAAAGAAAGCGAAAGAGCAAAATATTGAAAAGAGTAGACGAATATCGAGAAGAGCAGAGTAGTAAAAAAACAACAAGTTCTTGAATTAAAAATACATTACTAGAATAAACATAAACAGCCATACTCCTTCATCAACCGATAGAAGTCCATAGTAGAGGGGGGTTTCTGCGTCTCCTACCACGCTGACCCAATGCGGGTTGGCTGCGATCCAAAGCCTGCTGCCTGCTGCCAGCTAATCGACAAATGTTGTACCATTAGCAGGTGACGTTGGCTTGAGTCCCATGATTTCTTGGAACCCCAGCTAAACTACAATGACTAACTATTAATATCTATAATACAACCAGAAACAAATTTTGCTGCTAAAATTAAACACCAAAATTATATTATTTAATTAAATTCATATTAAAGTACTAAAACAAAATCCGGACTATCCGGATATCCCTCAACATTACGGAAGGCCTATGTATGACTAAAAAAAATCATTAAAGTGCCCAAATCATTTTGCATTAATCAACCGGATTAAAATTGAGTTCATCTTAAATTTCAGATTTCAGCTTAATCGTATAGGATATGTTTTACTCCAAGACATAGACTTACGTAGTTTACTAATCGTAAGTTACAAAAGCTACAGGCGTCATGAATACTAAGCAGACTACAGCTTAGCGATTAAGTAACACCTATTATAAAGGGATAAGGGCGATGTTGCTCTGATGTTTTCTGCTGGAGAATGTAACTTGATGTCAAAGGAAGGGCGCTTGATATCAGGTACCATTGTGAAAGTCCTCGATCCTCCTGCGGCGTGGAACATCTTTGTCTGATCAGACAGTGGGACCTCAACGGGAAATGTTTCGACTTGATGGAATTCAGACTCGCCCCAATCTAGACAACAATCGATCGCGGTGTCAGATGCAGATTGAGGGACTTACTCTGAATGCTTATTCTGTCGCCTTTTACTTATTGTCTTAAAACATTTTTAACTAGACAGGAAAATATTAAAAATCCGCGTTAGATTAAAATTCGATCCTTTTTCATTTTAGTATATATATATGTATATATAGATATAATAAATTAATATATTGGCTCCCAAAATACTCTCTGGATATTCTTGAAATCGATTTTGAAACAATTCATTAACAAACATTATTAGCTGTTATGAATTTTAGTAGTATTATATTATTATCATCATCAACCGATAGGCTTCCTCTATTGGACATAGGTTTTGGGCCTTTTCATACCACGCTGGCCAAATGCGGATCGGTGCAGGTAGAGGTATTATATAATATATACATATATAACATATACTAACGCCTTGCTCGTCTCGTCGGCCCGTGGATTAAAAAAGCTTTTCATTCTACTCTTTTCTTTTTCTCTATCTCCTACATCATATTATTGCCAATTTTGTATAGACTATGATTTAGACAAGTGTATGTGTCCTAACTTCGTTGTGGTCTTGTCCTGGCCAAACAGTAAGGTCGACCAAAATTAAACTTGGCATTAATATTGAGGTGAGCACGGAGATGGTTCTCAACCATATCCAGTTCCGGTCGTCCAAATGTAAGTGGTGTCGAATCACTAAGTACCATAACTATGCATATTTTTTTAATTATTTCTACTCAAATATGTTCTTCGTATAAGAGTTCCTATTTACATGTACTTTGCTAAAAGTCACCAATTACCTTCATGGAGCATATTTTTGATATCTTTAAAGTAAAAGTGTTCCTCTTCAGAAAATATTTTTTTTATGTACTTCCGTTTCAAGTTAACCAACCGGAAGTTGTCCAAAATCTGTATACCGTATATAGATCTTACATAGATTTATCACAATATTATCAGTGAGAGAAACGACGTTATACAGACACAGTGTTTATTTACATTAAATTTGTTTATGTATATTACTTCCTATCTTTAAGAAGAGAGTTAAAGACTATTATCTTCACCTCTAGTTGCATATTTTATATTTACTACTTTGTTTACTTGATTTATTTCCTTGTATATTACTGTTACTAGTACACGGTACACCTACACAAATAATTAAAATAGTTTCTCCTTCCTATTTGTGTATGCTGGAAGAGAACTCTTTAACGTTAATCTCGCCTTTGTGGCACTATGGTACTTTTATTAAATAGTATTGTTTTATATATATATACGTGTAAGTGTACATAAAGAGTGAATAAATCAATACTTTGTATATATAATCCAAAGGAATGTTTGAATGAAAGCATTTCGCTTGAAAACTTAAAGGTTGATATTAAACTACTTGTTACTTCAAAATTGAAGATTAAAAATGCTGAGATGGCACAGCAGTCGTCTTGGATGTTGCATTCAGTAAAGCATGAACGCCAGATGTTATCATCGACGGTATCAAGATGTTACCAGCTCACTTCCATCTCACGAGCGGGCCTTCCATTTCTTCATATCTGTATGAAAGTAAAGAAACGGAATACGGTATGAGTAGATATACTTGTAAGTCACCATGTCCCAAATTTGGCTGTAAAGGATTTTTATCTCGGTAATTTTTTTGTCCCTTAAATGTTAAGATTTTTTCTCGCATCTTTCAGATATAGAAAATATTGTTAGGAAGGTAAAATTTAAACGGATGTCGGACTTAATGCCTATAGAAATTTTCTAACAGTCAACCTAGGAGATGGGAGGTACTGAAATTGGTGATGTGAGAGAGATGAATTATTAAAATATAAAACAAAATGTAATACCTGTATATAAATATATACATACAGAACTATAAATACAAATGAAGATAAATACATTTGGTAATACATATATACGTATACATAAATAAACAAATACAGACGACCTTGCGATTTCAAATATTTCATTTCGGTCTCTTCAAAATTTAATACCAATAAAAATATGTATGAATATGGTTATCAAATTGGTAATTTTTTTGGTTTATATCATTATTACCATAATTTTTGATCCGACTCAGCAAATATAGTAACAATATTAACATATACTCTAAGCTATGTTAAATTTCTGACTTGCATTGCTCCCGCTGATAAATACATGATGTGAATATTGGAACCCTCTACTCTCACTCCAATTACGACCTTAACACACAGAGATAAGGTTTATATTGTAATGGTTATAGAAAATTTACAGTTCAAGTAAAATACATATTAAACCGAAGTCTCCAGGCATCAGTTATTGTGTTAACCAGCGATGTGTAAAACCAAAAGGTTTTAATTACCAGATACCGATTTTGTGCTGGGTTTTCATTTTGTGTCATGTGATATGGAAAATTTTTAATATTACTACCCTTGTGAAAAGGTTAAAAAAAATTGTACGGTATTACGCTGAAGTATATGTGCATGATTTTAAAAAAAATTACCTATAATTACTACCGTAATAAAATAAATATTGTCTAATTCCACAATTAACCACCATTTAGGTAGGTACCACCGCAGCTCCTATTGCAGCCGACATATAGTAATGTGTAAATATTACTATGTTCCAGTTTGAAGGGTGCTGTATGCTAGTGAAATTACTGGGGTAACGAGACTTAATATCTTGTGTCTTAAGGTTACAAGCACAGTGTGGTGCAGTATATATTATCTTAACCAGCGCCTCGTTGTTATTACGAGTGTATCACTTACCATCAAGTGAACGCTTTACTCGGATCATCACCTCGATAAAAGAAATTGATTATTCTACGCAAGCACACTTCACTGTCTTCGGGCTTCTTATACCTTTTAATTGTAAGGATATAAAAGGTCCCACACAACAACAGACGAGACCAAAGCCAACCTCACCTACCCATGGTGCACTCAAATCAACAAACGAGGCTCTGGTTCCATACAAATCTGTATTAAGCTACCGTTGATGGGAGTTGGCCCAAATACCACTTTATTGGGGAAGATCTATGTTCAGCAGTGGAAGTCTATCGGCTGATGATGAAGTTAAATATTGCAATAAAAAGTAGTGACAACAGGAGTTAGGTTTATATGTCATATAAATTTACTTATCGTGTATAAGGTGAGGTAAGAATTGTACAACAATACAAGAAAAGAAGAAAGAAAGAGAAAGTAGCATTGAAAGTGTGGAAAGAGAAAAATGTAAATGGAGTGTTGCAACAGAATGATAGAAGAGAGTATAAGTGAAAGATGTCATGTAGTAGGAAAAAAATATGAAGAAAAAGATAGAATAAAAAAGGCTAGCAAAATTCCCTAATTTACGTTCAAGACATGAAAATTTCAACAGTTATAAACCAGTCGGAAGCAAGTTTACTATCAAAGCCTTAAACCCTAGGGTTTAATCTCCAACACGTTTAAGTACCGAGCACTCAGATCACTATCGGTGACGAAGCCAACGCTTTAAGATTCTCCACAGTTAAGCTGTGCTGTTAGTGCTTTAGGCAATTTTCCGCGTCGACAGGAATAATACTATAATTTAGACAGATTATATGGTAAAGTAACAAGTGTTGCTAGTGCTTTTTATTTTTTTACAACAGGCAATTGCTGTGAAATTGATATTTCTATCTATCTTTATAACACGGAGTTGCATTGTTGGTATCTTATTGGAAACCGTCTAGGTAGGTACCGCTACAGCTCCTATATCTACCGCCAAATAGTAATATGCTAACATGCTGTGTTCTGTTTTGATGAGTACTGTATGCTAGTGAAATTACTGGAGTAACGAGACTTAAGTGTCAAGGCGACGATTGAAATGTGGTGATGTATATACCATCTTAACCAGCGCTCAATTATAGGCAAGTATATTACTTACCGACAGATAAAGCTCTTACTCGTCTTATTGCCTCTCGATTAAGAAAAAAATCAAATATTATCATTATTTGTATCATAAATTAAAGACTATGAGTACTCCAAGAGAATTTAGTACTTTGTTTTGACTTTAACCTAGAAATCTAGACTAAACCACAAATTAGTTATTATATGAATAGTACAATAGATAGTTGTGTTGCTGCATTTTAATACATCCTTTCCGAGCAGTGATAGCCTAGTGGTTTGAACGCCGAAGGTATCGGGTTCGAATCCGGTCTGCACATATGAATTTTCCAATTTATGTGCTGTTAGTATAACAACTAATATCACGTGCTTTAAACCATGTATCAAATCGCGTGGCTATATTTTAAAAAAATTGCTTCGAATTCATATAAATGCTCCAATCTGTTTTGCAGTTGAAGCCTAGTACCATTTCTTTTCTGTTATTCGCCTCTGAATTTCTAAGATCATTTTTGACAAACTTTTTTCAATTAGTCGTCTTACTAATAAGTTAAGTAAAAAAATCAATTCTTTTGTACTTCAATGATATGTTATACTTCCGAGTATATAGTTTACTTACACCGATCGCGTGCTTAACTTAACTTTGATAAATGTCACGAGCGAGTCGACTAAATGCATTTCGAAGAAGTCACTATGAAAAAGTACTAATAGAATTTTTCTTGTTACTGTTTTATTTGTAAGAACTGGTAATCGGTTTTTTGCCAGACCATCTAGGTATCACCGCAGCTCCTATTTCTACTAAATAGTAATGTGTTAACATTACATTGTTAGTATTTGAAGGGTGCTGTTTTCTAGTAAAATTACTGGTGTAACGAAAATTAACATCTCTTAAGGCTACGAGGCTATATGACGCTGTTTATACCATCTTAACCAGCGCTGTGTTACTAAAGGCAAGCGGATCGTATCACTTACCATCAAGTGAACGCCTTGCATGTCTCGTCACCACGTAGAATAAAAGAAAAATAAATATGGAGTTTCATGTAATGTGGTAATCTTTATCAGCACAAAATATTTTTTATTTTATTTAATATCTCATTCCCCTGACATCTTAAGTCTTAAGTAAGGTCTTTGTTAGCGCATGTTCTTATACAATCTTAAATTCTAACTATTTATTTAAATATGTACTTCTCCTTTTTTTACGGCGATGTTAAAGATAAGAAAAATTGACTTAATCATAACAACATAGCGCTGGTTAAGATGGCCCCGCTAATTTTGACTTTGAGCTGGGTTTTGAATTCCCACAAATAAAAATACCTAAATTTGACGGCACATGTTTCCGGTGGCTAGAATTTTGTGATGATACATAAAAACAAGCGCATAAATGATATATTTCATTATTTGCTATCTTATCTTGAGGACGTCGCCGCATGTGTTGTTTCTAACCTGGAAGTTACTTCTACCAATTATGCAGAAGCTTGGAATTGCTTCTTACACGCTATGATAACAAAAAGGTTCTTATGGTACATTCAGTCATTATACAACATTCAGCCTATCACCCGAAGGTCTGAAAAATCTTTTTAGTGGATAATATAACTAAAAATTTGCAAGTTTTGTCCAGTTTGAACCTGTCAACTGAAAATTGAGATCCTCTAATAGTGCAGTAATCAAAATTAAACAAACGAATATAGCGATTATATAAATACTTCAATAAATTAAAAGTAATAAAAGAAGGAAAATTACGAATCCTACTTAATTTCTTGTCTAAGCAAGAAAATTTGTACACACTCGTACACAGCACCCCATTTGCGCTCGTGTCCTTTGGATGTAAAGTGTTGTCGCGTTACCGCAGTAATTTCACTAGCATACAGCAACCTTCAAACCGGAACACACTAATGAGATCACATCACTATTTGGCGGTAGAAATAGGAGCTGCGGTGGTACCACCAGTCTTTGCTTCATTCTTTGCCCTATATCCTTTTTATTTTTCTTACTCTTTATACCTACAATATATTCATCAGTCTATATACGTCCACAGCTGGACATTGGCCTTTTTCAATAGTGGGGAAATTTGGGCTAGAGCTTCATTTGTTGATTAGCTTGCACCACGAGCAGGTCTGGTTAGTTCGAATCCTATAATATACATAGTCTATTTCCTTCTTCTTATAGTTATTCATAAGTTGTATCTACATAATTTTCTTTTTTCAGATATTATAGTCATAAATGTACAATATTTTAGGAATCTATTCCTAACTGCTTTACTGCTTGTTATCTTACTAGGACTGTTATCGTTTACCATGAGGTAAACGTCCTGTTCACCGCTTAAAATGGACAGGTCATGTCGTGTAGTAAAGGATAAACATCTTGATTTTTGTTTGTATTAAAATAATCTCTCCGTCTATATATAGCTCGTAATGTAATCTCTACTCACAATTAACTTGATCACGCTCAACACTTAGTTTAACATGAACGGCTCATAATTAAGTTGCGTCTGCGATGATAGCACTTAACTACAGCTCGGTGCGTGCCGGTGCATAGGCCAGACTTTTTATACTTTCTTGACTTAATTGGACATTACCCTTTTAAATAATGAACTGGAGGGGCCCATGAATGGAGACACAGCCGGGAGCACCAAGTGTTTCCTCCTGCGTAATATTATCCGTTGCTGAAAATATTTAATTTGCATCAAAATGTTTCCTTTATAATTTGTATAAAATAAACTCCTGCACTAATACTACTGAACAAACACACCTTAAACTTGATAAGGATTTTTGTATTACTCAAAACTTTCATCATAATCAGCCTTTTCTAATCCACTGCTAAATATATGCCTTCCCTAATGTCTTCCTGCAACTTCTTAAAACTTCATTTACACACTTAATGCCAAAAGACATTCTCTCCCAATTTCCTATAAGGTGGAAAAGAACATAAGTAAGATATCGTTAAATTACTTTATGTATTTTATCACTTTGTACATTGAAATAATAATTATATGGAGATAAAGTTGTACAGGCGACCTTAACTCACTATGAGTTTTCTACGAGCTAACTTTAGTGAAAGCTTATACATATATGAGAAGTACAATGTACAAGAGTTATTAATAAAAAAAGCTTATTACATGAATAATAAAAATATTATATTATATTAGATATAATAAATTGGTGCACACAAATATGATGATTATAGTATCTGAAAAGCAGTTATAACTTAGACTTCATGTGGAGTAAAAAGGCTTTTATATATATTTAATATACACAGTACTTTTTTATATAAATAACAACACATTTATCAATGTTTATGATACATTTCCTTTAATAAGAGTATTAATTTGTCTTGAAATATCTTTATATCCGTACTTAATATTAAACATATATTCTTTTGCTTATGTACATATAAGTATGGATACAAGGGTATTTGGTCTACTAGATAATGAATAATATTATATATCATATGTAGTTTTACCCAGAATACCGAAGTCGTCTCCTTTCTATGTTTGGAGTTATATCAAAATATAAACCAAATCTATGTTATCCAACAAAATAAGATCAACTTAGACAAGTACATAAGTTACAATTCAAGGGACCAAATAAACTCTGTGTCTGTATAACGCCGTTCCTCTCACTGTCAATATTGCGATATATCTGTATAGGATCTATATACGGTATACAGATTTTGGACAATTTCCGGTTGTTCTGCCGAAATCAAAAGTACTTAAAAAACCGTTGGCCGGTTATACCGGAAGTATATACAAAAAATACTAATTTTTATACGAGTAAAATATTTGTATAAGAATAATTTCAAAAATATGCATAGTTATGGTAGTTAGTGACTTCCGGTTGGCCGACAGGATATGGCTGAGAACCATCTCCGTACCCACCTCAATATTAAAGCCAAGTTTCATTTTGTTCGGCCTTACTGTTTAACCAGGAGGTGACCGCAACGAAATACAGAAACGTACACACTTGACTAAATCATAGCGCACAATTTTCACATCACAATAAGTCCATTATTAGAGGTTTATATTGGTCCTGATTACAGCTCTTGCAGCACAAAGAAGTTGGACGGGATTGGAGGGGAATTAGATGCAATTTTATTGACTAGATACGAGAATACCATTTCCAATCTAATAACAAAAACGACCTGTGAATGAATACCTCGACAACTTTTTTTTATTTTTATTTTCTGAATATACCCTTCCTTTTTAGAGTGACGTAGATTTTTTATTTCCTTATTTTTACATTTATCATCTATTCTTCCTTACTATATTCTTTCGTATCTCCAGTAATACTTCTTCACCTTCCACACATGCCTCTCGAAGAATAAGTCGCCACTGTTCTGAACTATTCTATTACATTTCTTTCTTTATCTTATCTACCTTTTTACGTTTTACTCCTTTTTATTCTATATGTTTCTGTTTTTCCTAATTGTCATAGGACAATGTTATATGCATATCACTTTGAATTAGGTTAACACTTTGCCCGTCTCGTCGCCTCGTCGTATAAAAAAAGGAAGAGATCTCCTAAAATATGTTTACACAGACAGTAAAAGGTTGATTGAACTACTAACCTAATTACTTAATATTAAATATTGTGACTGATAAAAGTACTTTTTCTTTGTTGTACTCAATTTTTTTTTATTTTACTACTTTGTACATTTATGTAAAGTAACGGGAAATGATAATTACATATAAATAAAGTTGTACAGGCGAGCTTAACTCACTTTGAATTTTCTACCCGCTAACCTTAGTGAAAGCTTAAACCAATATTGGTAGTACAATATACAACAGTTAGGAAAGCAACATTTTCATTATATAAATTTTTAATATATACACATGTACTATATATACTCTTTGATCAGCAGAACTAAACGTTTGTGGGACTGAAATATTTATTTATTTACAATATGAACCGAGGATACGGCCAGCGACCGGATATGAAGCAAAGTTGTAGTTCGTTGGAATTCGAAGTACGTGTAGTGTATTAAAGCTAACCCGCTTCCGCGTTCTCATTACTAAGGAATCAATAATTTTTATCAATCTATACTGAAGATATATATACAATCGACGAAGTTATTTCACATACACGATTAATAATAACAAAAATAGGTAGTAATTAAAATAATCCAATTGTCTTAGTTAACGCTTGCTTATCGCAATGTTTGTTACAGCGTCACTAGCTTAGCTCTTTTTAGGCGACAAGCAAGGCATTCACTTGATGCAAAGTGATACGCTTGCCCATAACATAGTGCTGCTAAAGATGGTATATAAACAACTACATTGAGCTAATCATCTTGTGACGCAAGGTGTTAAGTATTGTTATCCCAGTAATTTCAATAGCATTCCCTTTAAACAGTAACACAGTGATGTTTCCACATAACTTTATGTCGGTGGAAATAGAATCTATCTAGATGAAGAGGCAAAAGTTAGCGCTGACAGCATCGCCTCTCTGATGAGTGAAGACCAAAGCCGCGAAACATTGCTAAAATTTTGCAAAAACGTCACGCGGCAACGATAAACACTAACAAGATGCAAAGGATATAAAAAAAATAGTAGAAAGAGAAGAAAATAAGAAAGAGAGTATAAGTATGAGAGAAAGAAATATATTAAAATTGAGAAAACAAAGCATGATAATCAATCCTTGGCCCAACCAAACCAAGAGAAACAATTTAAAAGAAAACCTACGTAGACGGGCATCGGTAACGTGGACCTACGAGTAAATCAGTTCACAGGTCTTAAATTACAAGCTGATAGTACCCAATACAAAAGTTACATGCTTTAATATCGAGCGATTTCCTAATACCCCCTCTTTTTAATTTGTTACACAAAGCCGTATGTACACACTCGATGCACTTGCAAATAAATCTCCCCTATTTGTTTAGGGACGTCAATAAGCGCAGCATACTTTATTGATGTTTACTTAAAATTCTACGCACCGTATGCGAGATTGAAATTGAAATGCTCGCAAATATAGCACCAAAGTCACACGGCACTAGCAATTATAAACGTTAGATACGAATCAAATCTGAAAATGGGAATCCCATTCCGATTCCACCACCGGACAAGGCTCACGGCGAGACTCCATCCTAATGTTGTAAATATCCCCAGTATACGCACAAAGAGATTTAGCTCTTTATTCCTAATGGGAACAGCTGAGGAATGGAACAACTTGCCGGCGTCTGTGTTCGCGTTCAAATACTATATGACCGTCTTCAACAGAAGAGTGAATAGGCACTTACTAGGTTAAAGCGCTTTACCACCACAGACCACATCACCGCTGAACTCGAAGTGGGATCGTGTTCAAATATTAACCTTTGTTTAAAAATAAGTTGAATTTAGATATACTATAATGCTAAATTGGGTGTAAGGAATTCCACACAAAAGCTTATGGAAACTTATTGCGACGAGCGCTATGTAGTGCTATATACCTTGCCTTAACCAGCACCGCGTTGTTATGAACAAGTGTATCACTTAGATCAGTGATTCCCAAAGTGGTCTATATCGACCCCTAGGGGTCTATGACAACCTGCAAGGGGTATACATCAGCGAAAAAAAATTTGGGGGTCCATAAAATGAAAACGGGGATCCACGATAGCGGATCTGAACAAATCCTTCTCACTAAAAATATTGACTAATTGCTTATGTTATTTTATTTATAGTTTATTTTATGTTTATTTAA
>DWLS01001429.1:0-21862 GCA_018246255.1 Pachliopta kotzebuea | reverse complement strand
ATATATATATGTATATATATATATGTATATATATATATATATAAATATACTAGTAGTTGCCCGTTGCATTCGCAACTAAAAAACTAACAAATTAAAAATTATCAATAATATAAAATTAATAAATTCAAAACGTTGTTACCATTGCTATGTATATATAAATATATATAGTATATGTCAGTCATTAAGTTGGCATAGCGACATCTCATTCTGCACGGACGCACGCCAAGTAAGGGAAGATATTAGAAGAATGGTATGTAGTGAAATTACTGAGTCGTAAATCGTCGTCTCAAGACGACAGATGTTCAACCGTGTAGTGTATACCATCTTAACTTACGTGACGTTATTAAGGGCAAGCGTATCACTTACCGTCAAGTAAATGCTTCGCTCGTCTCGTGGCTTCGTCGAATAAAAAAGATATATTTTCTTTAAAATTATGAAGGTTAACGACCACGATTCCACGTGGTGATAAGTGATATTGTCTACGGTGGTAAAGCGCACCAACAAATCTATACATTATGTTGGATTACGATACATACATCGATAACAAAATATTTACTTCTTCTTCTGATTTATATTATTTTCTGGTACAATTCATAACTTTTTAATAATATAATAAGTTATGAATTGTACCAGAAATGCAGTGCATAATTGCTTAAATTTAAATACAATCTAAGGGAAATAATTAAAACTAACCTGAGTAATTTTATATTATAATTTAAGAAATGTTTGTTACATAAAATCTATAACTCGAAGCTATGTTGCTAAAGACATGTAAAAAACGAAATGGTATCTAAAAATTCTATGAGTACAAACACTTTCGCAAACTCTTGGTACTAAAGCCGCAGGCTGAGGCACCTGCATAATACGGCGGCGCTTTTAATGGGATGCTGCGGTCCCCTCATCCGGGACCTCTTCCTAATTCCACGTACTTCTCTCAAGGAGCACTTTTTAGACTCATTTCGCGCCTCTTGAGGACAATCGGAAGCAGAATGCAGACTCCAATTTGTTAAAACGAAAGACTCGCGGGATCTGCACAATGGATGAGATCCATTGGGTATATCACTTTGTATACCAAAAAACAGGCTAAAAGTTTATGTACTATTAATGCAATCTAAATTTTATTTTAGTGATTACAAATAATTTATAATTAACTGAATCACAAGAATACTATTAAAGATTAGATAATTATTTACTTATATTGAGGATGATATGCCTTTGCTTAACTTGATTTAAAAATACACTAAAAAACCTTTCTCTTAAGTTGAGTAATGATGAATTTTGAACAGGAATTCGCAGGCGCGGGCTTTATCACCGCCTTAGGGATACACTTATCAATGATATTAATTTTTTTTTGTTGTCCATAACATTTGCATAACTCTTATACACTGTATCGAAACAGTACGCCTCGATGCCTCGAGGCGACCTCGGGGAGCTGTGCGGCCTCTACTTTGTAAGATCATTTTCAGACTTTACGAAACTCCGTCGCCGTCTTCGGGGACCTGTAAATTGGGGAGTAATTTGTAAATTACCTCCGAGGACTTAAGACAACGCACGAGATTTTAATAATATAATAAATAATGTTTTTGTTTAACTTAAACATGATCTCTAAGCGTATTTTACAGTAAAACGCGCAGGGAGAAAGTAAAGTATTAAATTTAATAATAAGTAAAAGTAAAAAAAAAATGCCTGCTTTATACATTTAGTATAGTTTTTAATAAATCTATAAGAAATTTTTAATTTGATGAGTTATCTAAGAAATTCATTTACAGTAATGTACATTAAATTTTCTATAAGGATGTATGGTATACGCCTGCTATGTGGGACTTATACGAAAATCCCTGGCTTCCTTATAAAGAGTCTTTCAGGAATATGTATACCAGTACTCGGCTCCTACTCGACAACCTTCTGCCTCATCAGCTGTCTGTCAGTCCTCTGGACAACGTTTTTTGCCCTCCTTCAATCTTTTTAGCTCTGTTGGTGACCTTAGTTCTACAAATCGCTTCATTTCTCAAAGCACAAACTGCACCCTCTGGTATGACGATTCTTCTTTCCTCTTAATGAATACATTGGCCACATCTATCATCTGACGTTAGAAAGATTCTGATTAATTCAATTTGAATGAGACTATTTTGACAGCTGTCACATTCAGACCCGGCCCTTCGGCAAACGAAGCTAATTTGGAGCGTTTCGTCTCGGCCGTAATAAGGCTGTCGTTAAGGGAATAATGTGTGCCCGTTTTATAATCCTCTTTTTTATATATTATAAATTTCTGCTTTTCCTAACTTTTCTCTTAGGACAACATAGTTTTGAACGAAATAATGATTTTGATTAGCCTCGCTCTAACTATTAACACGCCCTATATATTGTACTGGAGTATTTGAAGTAATTTAGGTTACTATAAGCGTATGGTAAATAAATAAATTAGGGTAAAAACTTTTGGATTATAATTTAAAATATGATTTAAAATGAAGGCGTAGAAAAAGCGATATACTTAAAAGGCTCTGCGGCTTAATAGAACAGTATCGTTGGAAGCAGCTGTTATGATACCGTCCAGAGTGTCGCCGCAGTCACCCTTAAAGGGATTTTTTAAATACAGACAAGTATGGAAAAGGATATGTATCAAATTTTTTTATTATTAAACGATATTATATTTTATTAAGCGTCCGTTTATTTTCTCTTAAGAAAGACAGTACTTCTAAAACGATCAACTCATTTGGCTATTTACAATATCAAAACCTTTTTAATTATTTAAAAATTCCTTCTTACAGGTTTAAAAAAGATCTCTCATTATAATGATTTTTTTTACAATCATATCTTTTTTCAAAGTACCTCGGTATTACGTAAATAAAATACTCTTTTCCATACTTTCACAGCTGCAACGAAAGCAAAGTAAAGGCGATCGCCTTTTTTCTCGCCCCCAAGCTTCGAGAAAAAAAATAGGGGAGATTCCTATCTTGTCGCTTCTAATTTACTTATTCCTCTTTTAAAGACTTATTTACCTTCAAAATCCCATTGTGCCCTAACGGTGCCCGGCATATCTCCGCCGGTAATAACGAGACGACCTCTCGACGTGTCAAACGAGGATTTCCTGAAAAAAAAAGCAATAACAATTTACATAAACACCCGGTCCTAGTTAACAGTTAATAAAGGAAACGATGTCGCAATTGACAAGGCTGCCTCTTTTAAATGCCTTTTAGATGGAAATGTGACGGCACATTGTTTTACAAGGAACTTTTCAGAGAAACACTTTATCTTAATAAAATAGCTGGATTAGATAATGCTATTACGTTTTTTTTTTCTTTTATTTGTCTGTGTTTTTATCTTAAAATTCTAAAGCATATTATAAATTTTTACATGTCCTTTGAAATATCTACGGTAAAAATTTTAAAATTATTTCTCTAAGCGATGTCTATACAATTATTTAAAACAAATAGTTATTGTCTATTGTGACTTATCGAACATTTCATAAATAATATTCCATAATGGTCATTTAAAGAATGATGTGTCATATCACGACCGAAACTAGTAATCGCTCATTAAACTTTAAATACAAATTAAATTATTTTAAAACTTTCTTTAAACAAACTACTTACAAAGATTCATTAATTTTTTTTCATAAATAATGATACAATAACCAATTTTTTTATTATGTTCAATAGAAAGTTTAAATTCCCTATGATCACATCAAAGTTTTCGATCACTAATTCTCGAAATATTCCCGTTCTTTGTTTTAATCAAGTATAAATTCAAACAGTAACCTTAATTTTACTCTATGTAAGGAGGTGAAAGATGATGAAGCCGCTGTAATACTCTGACTGTCACATATTTACAGTGAAAACAAAGGATGTTGTTATGATGACATATTTATACAACCATATTAGGAAGGTGGCAGGTCCATATAAATCTGTCGGCTAATCTTCAGTAATGAAGAAGTACTTTGAGAAGTAAAACAGATTCAGAGAACGACATACATCCATCAAATTAGGTCCTGAAATCGTATCAGAGTCGTCTGTATTACAAGTAATAGTATTTTAGCTACATATTAATATAATGAATCATTTTTCAATTTCATTTTATTAAAATGATAGTCACAATTCAAAGTGGATATTTTTGTTTTAATGGATTAAAAAGTTTTGGTATTGTCGTCAACGGACAATGAATTTCCGAATGTTTGTGTATCGATCGATCCACAGTTCATTGCTCTCAATCCGTGAATTAAAATTATGCACTCAGTTTTAACCCCATCACGTTGGTACCCACGCTCCCATACTCCCGGTCGCTTCAACCCCATTCTATTAAAAACTTTCTGTCTTCAACTTTAGTAATAGTAATCTGAAACAAAGTTGCTCAGTTCAAGGTCGCAATTTAAAGTTTTTCGAAAAGTTCAGTTCCCGCTCACTTTTTTTTTTGTATAAGTGTATAAATCTTTTTGCCGACGGAGTTGCTCCAAGTTTTTGGCCCAGATTGTCATCGATTTTTGTTTGAGGAGTTTGTTTTTTCATTGTTCTTCTTTACTTGTTTGACGTTTAATTCATAAAAACTTTCCCGCCACCATAATCGATAACGACCGCCAGGGCGGTTTGTAAACAAACATCCTTTTATATCTTCTGAAAACATAAAAACTATACAGCGAAGATAATTTAATCAAACAATTCCGTACGCCTTCCTATTTGTCAACAAATACTCACGATTTAAAAGCATAATAACAAACACTATTTCGTGTTTTATGAACTTAGTTAATACGTAAATTACTTTATAAACTTCCAATCCCTCACTCCTATAAATATTTTCACCGTCATGAAGGCCACGCATGGGAGTCGCCCTGGGGGGCTGTCATCACCTCGGCCCTGAATATTTTCGTATAAATCCGACGACCCTCTGTCACATCTTATGTAAATAAAGTCCCAACACTTTCTCCGTCTTTTTTTCGACTTTGGTACACAATACCGTACAATTTGATGACGAAGCCTCATATTATCCGCATAAGTGACCCTTTTGGAATATCCACGTTATCAATGCAGAAAAATTTATGCTTCTGAGAGTTTATTTAAATTTTATGAACTTGTTTAAAAGTTATTTATTACAATTAATTTAGGAATAAGACGAACTGATGACATTATTATATAGTAATACAGTGGTAATGTACTACACTAATAAGAAGATATCTGTATTTATGTTATTAATAGAAACGTTTTAGTGATAGAGATATTTAGTCAATGTAACAACATAGCCAAATAGATTATTTTTTTATTAAGTGCAGTTGAACAAAGGAGGGATAATGAATAACCGCCCCACTGTCCGTCCCGGCTGATTTATTTCATGACTTTTCGGATATGCAAATAGCATTAACATTCAAAGATGTAGGTATCGCCGCCCCCTTAAAAGAAATCCGGCGACCGCGGAATGATGCCAATCCTGTCGGAATCTTAATATTTTATGTTGTGTTATTTCTCTCTTTTCTTCCTTCCTAATATTATTTATTTCCTAGCCGACAATGAGATTCCCGCTTTGGCGCATAATAAAAAAGAATTATTGTTCATCTCTTTACAACGCACCGTTTTGTGGGATTTAATGTGATAAGGATTGAAGGATTGCCGCACTCACATTGTTGTTTATACAAAGACATAGCTACAGTTTTCTTTAAGCTAATTTGAGATTTTGTAAATAGCTACTGTTAATATTGTAACTTTACTAAATAATAAACTACTCGCTGCATATAAAACTTATAATTTTAGTAAACAAATCTTTCACGGATATATTTCTAGCTTAATAACACATACAAGTATGCTGTCTCAATGGCAATATTAAAGTTGTTCTGTCTCTTAGAAATCATTGTTAAAATTTTTGTATTTTGGGTATATTATTTTAAAATTTAAGCAAAGTGGTTTGTTCATACGATAAATATAATAATAAAAATTAGATTTATTTAATTTAGGGGTATAAGAATGTTAAGATACATAATAGTTACTTGGCAAGATGTATTCATCTCACTACATGTATTAACATGCTAAAAACTAGTTAGAAAAGTGAATTCGTAATACAATTCATAGATATTATTAAGTTTACGCAAATAAAACACGTATATTAGTATTTTAAGTAAAAATCCACATATCATTTCCCTCGTAATACGTACATCTCGCGTACAATTGATTAACACGTCCCCGGAGGCTGGATACAAAAGTGGGAAAAATCATCGTGGCACGCGGCCTGGGGAGTGATCGGCCAGATGATTGATCGTAACACTAATTGTGTGATGGATGACGCCTTCGCGGGACCACAGAACTTCACCTACAAAATATTGATGGAGATGAAACCTTTAGTTTACAGATTAGACTTAATAATAAACCACTCCATGGTCTTCGCGGGAAAATGGAAAGTACAATGTTACACGTTTGTCCGTTATTAAATAAACAAAAAATATTTAGATATTTTCATACTTTAATACATTTGTTTTATTCTAGATTATAGTCAAAAATCTAAACTATATATCAAATAAAACAACATTTTACATGGATGCTAATTTGTGTTATATTTAAAACTATTAATCTTACATTAGGAAATTGTATTGACATGTACGAAAAATCATTTGAGATGTTCGAAAGCAGAATAAACTAATAGAACGATAAAAGTAAGAGAAGAAACTAAGGGAAGAAAATGTATTATCAATCATTGATGTTTAAGATACAGCAAATGATGTATATAATAGGGTCTAAGGAACCCACAACAACTCACAGGACCCAAGACCATCTTACATGGTCGTGGTGCACCCTTTTTTTACGCGGGGGAATCCTTTTACGGAGTCGTGGCGCACCCTGCTAATCAACAAACAAGCCACTGACTTCCCTCCAATTAGAATTGGACCTGCATGATGGGAGACGGCCTAAATCTCCCCACTATAGAGTAAGGCTTATCTCCAGCAGGTGACTTCTACCGGCTGATGAAGAAATGATCTACAAACATTTATGAGAATACATCTAGAAAATCTTCATAATAATCACGATCCCTTATTCTTTGATGTGTAATTTAAATTAATGTGAAATTAAACATCAAGACTCGTCTAAGTCGACGTAACAGTATTACCAAATAGTAATTAAATTCCTCATATCAGTACAAAGCAGAAGATACGGAGCGGAACCTAATTTTCATAGCTGATTAGAGTTACCCCCACGTGGGATCACGTGATTGCGTCACGCATCCCTATTCAGGAACATGACAGATAATTAACTTAATCATTACAAAAACATTAAAGCGAAAAATGTTTATAATGTAATTTACGTTGTTTAAACTTTGGCTTAAAGTAATTTTGCTTAAAAGAAAATAGACATTTCATTTATCTTGACATTTTTTTTATGCTGATACCCCTCGTACTCTTTGCCTTAAGAATACTAAGACTCGTTACACTAGTAAGTTAATTAAACAGAAACAGTAATGTATTCATATTATCTTTCAGTCCGATTTTGACAATGTTTTACATAATTTAGGCGATCTGTATTTTCTCCAGAACAACAATTGGACCTTATAAATAGAATCACATTTAACTTAAATTTTTTTGTCTAAAAGACTCTTGCTATAAAAGTCAATAACTTTTTCTTAAGAAAAAATAAGAGGTATATTCCCAATGAATGATATATGGAAAGATTTTTCTATTTGCTATCATTATATCTGAAATACTGTAATTAAAATAGGAAAATTTCTACATGTTTCGTTTTAATATAAGCACTAAGTTTTTTAAAATATTTCGTGTAAGTAATTACCCTATTTATATGAAGTACATGGTTTTCCGGAATGATACTTCGTCTCGTTCATCTGCAAAGCACATGTTGATGGTACCCCTATCAGCTGTCGGATGCATGCCGATGCTGACGTCACATTTGACGTCTTGACTGAGGAACACTTGTACAATTTTAAGTCCTGTTAGAACAATTGAAATATTTTGTACGATTTTAAAATATTAATTTTTGCAATAATAACTAATGATAGAAGTACTAGAAAGTTCTCAACAAATAATACAAGAAAAGTGTCGATCTTAATTTTTTTCCGATGTTATTAAAGCTATTAATTTACTAGAACACTACATTTTTTTTAGAAGACTTACTGCCAGAGACACCATCAAAAACCTTAGCAGGATTTCAATAAAGATTGCATTTAAGACGCTTGATATTTTGTCATGTAAAATATAAAAGGTAAACTCGAAATTTATTAAAGATATCTAGAAAAATCATAGATTGCTTACACCCAGAATTCTGTTAAACATACAAAATGCTTATGTATGAAATAATGAGTAGTATATAATAAAATGATAAACGTTTTATACTTAATAATTTACTAGATTCAACTAACCTGTAAAAACGACTAGGAATTTTACACTATCGCAATTTAACACTAAATTAAGTTCATATATATATTTATATACTAGACCACATAGTAGTTGTCACCTTGAAACAAGTCTTAAGCTTCCTTACCCCAGTAACTTAAGAGCTACACCGACCTCCAATGCAAAATACATAGATGTATGCACACTATTGTTTGGCGACCAAATAGTTTAGGTACTTACCTAAACGGCTTCCGACAATCGAAATAAGCCAACAGTCAATTTTTTTTGCATAACCCTTTTTGTTTACAAATACTACCAAACATAGTAAATCACTGAATAAGAACTGTTAACACGTTAGTGGTTATCTTCAAATCAAAACATGAGAACAATCAAGCGCTATTGAATTTAACAAGGAAGCGAGTACAAACTTCAGCGTCGACCTAACCAATCGTAAACTATATAGGATTAATGTAATATTAGCATTGAAATTAATGAGAAAGTATGCGAGCTGATTGGTGGTAAACAATACTCACCGCATTTGATCGAACGTCGCACCCTGTATACTTACGGGCTAAAGAGCCGGTGCATATAAAAGCTGTCTAGAAAGTTTTCTGTCGCTCGCGCCCGATCGATACCACACTGAGGTACGCCCCGAAGTTACACAGCGGGTAACGAACGCTGCAGAGGCTAGTTTCACTTCTTCATTTAGGTTATTATGTCATTTAATTAGTCCGGTACCCATAACAGCAATCATCATTAGCCTGTAACTGTAATTAACAGATTCTGCTCCTCATAGTAGCAGCGAATAGCAATGATCATGTCTTCCTTCTTCACTCTGGAGTTCGACTAAAATTCCTTGATAAACGCGTACGTAGATTATAGGTGTATTAATCAAATAACTTCATAATTAATTTTAATTCTTTGTAACAATACATAAACATAATCTCATAGAGCGTGTCCGTATCCAGCTTCCCTTCGTTTCCGAAATATCTGTAATCCCGGGTGAGGTCTCGCACGCGATGTATTTAAGTTTCACTAGCACATAATTGGGATTTCGACCTCACAGGTTCCTTAATATAATGCGACAGTTCGGTTTGTGCGTGTTCTAGGAGACATTAATAAAATTAACTTTCACATAGCCATACCTCCTTGCTATAATTAACGTAATCCCACAAAACAAAATAATATAATATCAGCTGTAAGTAGTTTGTGAAAATTATATTTTCGCTTTTTACTTAATAAGCTATTTAAAATTAAAACTTGCTAAAATTCTATGAAGATCTAATAGAATATAAGACTAATACTCCTTTAACACGGTTTAGCTGAAGGTGTCATATTCGGGGTTGGATTGTCGCCGCAAAATATCACCCGCAACTTGAATAGAAAGCATCCCAACCGCTAGACCACACTGTGGGGATTCCCAGCATTGAGCTTAGCACAAAAACACCGAGCTATGTAACTCACTGCCATACCAAAGCAACCAGACCTTTTTTTAAATGTTATTTATAACAATAATATAAATATAGAAACAGTATATATGTTTTGTGTTTACATATTACTGTCTGTTGATGTGATAACCGATAATGTTCATGAAATTAATATTTATTAAATGTAACTGAAAACCCGTTTATAACGATCAAATTCAATCATCATCATTATTTCAATCGATGGACGTCCACTGGTGGGTACTTGCATGTCTCTTATAATATACTTTACAAATTAGGGTATACATCAGAATACCCTAATTAGTAAAGTAGTCCAATCTAATGAATTACTGTATAAATATTAGTTATTCATGAGTAGATCTTCCTTTTTTCTACATTTCTAAACCACAACTAGAAGTTTTTAAACAGAAACTAAAATAATATTTAATGTATGTATACAGAATTTTTTTTATGTATCTATAGATTTACGATAAGAAATTCATTATTTCATTTAATTATTTATACTAATAATAATAGTGGAATATTATATTACAATCGCACAAGAAAATCCCGTCGGCCGCTATCACGTACTATACAGGATTACCGTCACAGCTCTCTTCGCACCCACAGCTAGCCATCACAAATTTATAACTACTATGTGTCCGCATGTTTACACTACACTGCCCGCGACAACTCTTATTTATAGACTTAACAAATCAACCAAGCACTAAGTAAATTGTAAAACAAGTAAGAAAACTTGTAACGTCGTCAGTAACGAAAACACTTATTTCTTTCACTGAAAACAAATTTTTCGAACGCCACCAATAACTACTCCTGCTTTCCTCGGAAACTTCAAAAGCAAACATTTTCGTTATACTTGTTAGACCTGACGTGACCGGCCAAGTTCTTTTCACTGGAGCTAAAGTGTTTTCAGTTCGCTTCTGTTTTCGTACCGCAATTAAACTGCTGTTAAAGTTCTTGCAGCAGTGTTTGCGGAGCACCTGAACGGTCCGCAAAAGTTGTGCGGGCACCGTTCCCTGTTTGCCTGCTAATTATCCTGGCTCGAAGCGAATCAGCAACCAAAACGCTGACCCGTTCGAAATGGTCAAACGGGGCTAAAAGCGTTTCACGGCTCCATTCGAGTAAGGCTTCCGCCCGGCCCGCCCCGTAACCATAGTGACCGCCTACTCGTCGCTATTATTTCATTGTATCAACATTCATATCGACATCACGCGTAGCGATGGCTCGATTAAACGAGGGGCGCCCCGAAGCCAGATTTGTCAAGTCTCCTTTCAAATTAGTCTCCACGGTCCGGCATTGGCACTTCACGCGACGTTTAAAATCAAAAGCGCAGAAGGGTTACGTAATCCGGACCTTTTTCCCTGCGCCTTGTGTTTGTGTGCATGTCTCGTCTTTTGTCACGTATTCTTAATTAAGGACCGCCGGCTGCCAAGCGACCCCACTCATCACATTTTCATATCGATTGTGAGAGGGCTACGCTTACGTGCCGCATTTGGCATTGTGCCATTAAACATTTCGAAAAGCGACTTTTTTGCAATACTTACAAAAAACGGTAAAACCAAATCCCCGCCTGCGAATCCCCTGTTTGGGAATCGGAAGTGGTGCCTAATAAACCGACACTTAACCTCTCGCGATAAAGCCGATACAAACTGAGTGACATCCCGTTTCTAAAGAGATCTCGCGGAAAAAATCCGGCGGCGACGTGTCAAAGACACCGCGCAGCGAGGGAGCCTTTGTTGTCTAACGAAATATTTTTTAAAGCTCAACTCCTTAGCGAATTGAGAGATTAAGTCTTTTTTGAAGAGGCAAGCGGTCCCCGGGGTCGGGCGTGATCATTCCTTCAGATCTCATTTCCGTGGATGCTCTATTTGATTGTTATTTTTGTTACTTCTTTCCCGTTATGTCCGGGCGTCGGCGGGATTTCGAGTGACAGTCAACGATTTGCACTAGAGCGAGTTAAGTGTTTTCCAGTATTTTTATAACAAGCGTTGTTCGTGTTTTCTTTTTAAACTACTTTGTTTATGGCATGCACAAGTGGGCAACTGGACGACGTCGTAATGATTTAGCATTAACGAGTTTGGAACTTAGGACTCAGTTCTGTAACATTTAGTATACTGTTAACAAACTCCGGCATGTTAAATAAGAAACATTTTAACGCAAATTCTATTTAAAATCAGTTTGACAGTACGGTGGCGAATCACTGGGCACACGATGCAAAGCCTCAAGAAAATATGCAAATCACCATACGGTAGTGGGTAAGCGCTCGTAAGCCATGTAATTATTCACATCGGATTTGCGAATAGCGCCCGGAGCGCTGGGTTTCTGCATGCACGAATTAAACTGACCCTTAGCGCGCGTTTAAATCAAAACACATGTGCTGAGAGCGGGCCGGCTTAGTCGGACGCTGATTTTGAGATGAGGGCTTCCCCTTTTTGCGGGTCCCTGCGTCGATTCCTTGGCGGGCGATGATCGATACCCCGCCCCCGCCCGCGGCCGCAACCCACCCTCCCTCGTTCTTAATTAGGACTCGGAATCTGCGGCGGACACACACACACACGTCCGCGCGCCGTTCCTCGCACGGTGTAATTTTAATCAACTTTCATTATGCACTAAGGAATTATATGGGTACGCCTGAGGAGTGATTATCCGAGTTAAGGCTGCGTCCCCGACCAAGAAATCATACTTTATTATGATCATTCCGTATTCGGCTTTACGGCAGCACCTCGCGGGGCCGACACCCGCATTAGAATTAACTGCGCGTATATCACACGGGCGCGGTGTAACTAGCATTGTTTGCAAGTAGGCGTACGGTAATTAACTTTTGTTGCAAGTTTCCGGTGCAACAAACGTTTCTTTCTGTCGTGCCTACACAGTTTTCTACATACTCTACCTGGTATTTTGCATACCTAAGAAATAAGAAACGATCTGCCTGGTTAGATTATTTTCAACAAACTTGCTTCTAGGTGACAAGTGCGTACGAGGCATATCAATGCATTAATAAAAATGCTTAAACCTTTTTTTTATTATTTAATCTCCTTAGTACCTTTTTTTTATAACGTGATAGCATTTTCTCAATCATTATAAGCAATTAACAGTTCTGTCTCTTTTTTTTTATTTGTAGCTTTATACGGAGTACTCCTATTTTGACGAATATTTACTTCGCACAAAAATAATACTTTGAGAAAATAAAAAAACAGTTTTCATTCAACGCTGGTTAAATGGTAAGTATTATTTTTGTAATACTTTAAGTCAGTATATTTAAGACTTAAATGTCTTGAACGCTTCACCAATAGTCGTTTAATCGTGTGAGGCCTTTATAAGACGAGAGGCCTTTCCGTATTGAGTAATGCCCTTTAAGCTACGGTTATGAGGATAAACCTCCAATAAATCTTTCACTTAGGGCGGTCTTTAATTAACGCTTGTAATAAAATTTAATTGATCAAAGCGTTATAGTTTGTAGAGAGTGATTTATTAGCGACCTAGACATCGTTTTGGATTTACTTCTATTTGACCATTACACCTAAAACCCTTTGTACTGCGTAACGTTTATTTTTATTTGAATAATATTATAATGACGTAACTTTCTTTAATTACAAAAATGTTTGTACTTAACTATTAATGCACAGTGACCTATGCAAGAAAGAAAGAAAAAATGTTAGAAATCACAAAAAGAAGTTATCTAAAAATTAATAGTATATATACATACTGAAATCAAATATCTTATAGTATATGTGCTTACTCTAAACATCTAACATTATATACCATATACTATCACTATTATTAATAAATTTTATTTGTTTTATATTTTGATTATATTCTTTTAACGTTTTATATTCAGTTTTCTAACTACAATAACAAGAAAAGAAAATGTTTGGAGGAAAATATTAGGCAAAACCTATATCTAGAAAAGTTCTGTAAATGTCTAATGATTATGATGATAACAAACACTCGTGTTTACATATCTCTATCTTGTGATCATCCAAATACATGTTAATATGAATAAACGTGAAGCCTTCACAATGTAATTAGTTTTGTATCAATCATATCGTACATAACTCACAAAATTAGTTACGAATTGTTTTTGATAAATGAATTTTCTTCCTTCATTTTCTTTACGCGCAATTTATTGTGTTAACTCTATATGGTAAGCAACCAGTGATCTTAGAGCTTTGGTATGAAAGCTCGCTCCTTTTGTAGTTCCTTATTCCGGAGTAGCAATGGAGAGGGGAAAGTGTCGACTCACGCTGGTAGGTCGTTCCTATATGTGAGAATTTTCACAGGCCCTTCAGTTAATGTAATAGATGAGGTGTTTCCATTAATTACAAAGAACGTCGAGACCAGCGGCTTCGCCGCGGGTAACTCGCTAACAAATTAATAAGATCATTAACTCCTTCCGACAAGTTATTCTTTCACGTACCAGCGTGTCGCTTATATGTGGCCTTTGCTATAAATCAGTTTAATATTTTCTCACAGTATCTCTTTTAGCTATTCATTTACTAATCTATTCGGTAGATTTTCGATTAATGTATTATTAATAAAACGAGCACGAAATTTACAAATTTTAAAACTACTTCTCCGTCCAATATAAACAAAAAACAAGATATTTTACAAAATTTCTTACTTTCATAAATCTGTATGATATTATGTTATCGTCATTGTATAAACTAGATATTAACAAGACTACTCAAACCATAGAAAGAGGTCTATTTTGTTATTTAGCTTATGAATAAAAACATCTGTCCAAGCGCTTGTACTGAGACATCTCATTTAGTATATGCACCGATCTGACCTCTTAAGGCAATTTACAATTGTTAACGGATTGGCCTCAACATTCACGTGATGATATTATATGCAGTTTCAAAACAATTTCAACATTCATCATTCAACATTCATTCAACATTCAAACATTCATTATAAATTTTAATATTGCATAGTCTTGAGCATAACCAAGATTATTAAAGAAGAAAATTGTATTACATTTTTTAACGTATAGAAAGAAGAGTAGTGTTAATAGTTTAATGCGTGTGTTTTTTGTTAGGTTGTGTCTCACGGAGAATGTAACCAATTTTGTACTGTTATACATATTTTATTAAAGTCTGTCCAATCCTTCAAAAATTAATTAGCTCTTTTAAAGTTCGTTTCATGTTAAACTTCTAAAGCACTCTATGTTGACTAAAGCTATTATGCGCAACTACATATTATACAGGCAGAGCTTTGAATGTAACTAGTTACAATGGGGCCAGTTCTACGTTTTCCCACCAAGCCGAATTGGGCTAGCGTTGTGGGAGACGGCCCATGTCCCCCAACATTAGAGGGGGACAATATCCAACAGTGGATGTCTATCGGCTGATGAAGAAGTTCTACATTTTTCTGCAGTGTGTTCTTTAGTAAACGTCTTATTAACATTATATTTAACTGACACGTCAGTGACGTTACAAAGTTTGCTAAATGATTTATCTATTGATATTGACTTAATATAATTTTTCTTAATATAAAATATTTACGAGTACGTTAATGAATCAGAATGCAATAGACGAAATCTAATATTAATTTATAATCAAAATAGATGCAGTTTGTCCTGCGTAACCATTGCAAGCTGTCTATGCCAGCACACCGGAGCATATGTGATTGATTGTTAATGAAGTGGAGCAGGGTGATAGTTATTAATGGTCCCGGACTCCGCCCGCGCTGGCTGCTTCTTTATTTACCCACTAACACCTATTAGCCGACCGCGTCCGACAACGCCCACAACAATATATCATCCAGCCGAAATCGTATCAATCAATTTACGATATTACATCGTGACGTCGAATTTATCACCCTTTTGCTACAGAATATTTCGCGAAACAACATACGTCGATGGTAAATAAATAGAACCTGAACAGATACATCAAAAAAATTACAATGTAGTAATTCTACAAAATGTATTAAACAATAAACATATAAGCAATGGAAATAATACAAATATGTGTTATACACAAACTGAAATTTTAAATCTACACAACAAGTAAACTACGCCGCACCCTGTACGAAATTTGGAAAGTCAGGGGGCCCTTTATAATTCCGCCTATTGAACTGAAACATACAATTGAAATATCACAATTCTAATTTCCATCGACCAACAAAAGGGGTTTTGCTTTATTTCAATTAAAACGTAATCACAAAGATTTTCCAGACCGCAGCAGTCACTCTATCAACGACGATTTCAACAGATGTCGTGTTAAGGAGGTCCTCTTAGAATATTCGTTTGGAATTTAAATTGTAAATTTGTACGGCGGCAGGTGCAGGCTTACGATTGAATGCCAACCTCTCTTTCTGACACCCACAAAAACATCCTCCTTCCCGCTCTATAGTAACGTACCAAAATCAACGCATAATGAATGTCAACAAATAAAACTCGAGCGTTACTAATTACCGGGGCCGCTCAAACGGAGAGAGCCAATCTTTGCCCTCTATTGCGAAGCAGAAATCTCGAAGCTAATGGCGTTAATTTAAAAGAGGCCGATGACTTGGATTTTTCTTTAAACAAACTTCCTGTTTCCTGATTTATAGACGTTACTAAGTTTTAATCGCTGAAACGGTACATTCTAACTTAGATGTGTCAAGTAAAGCGATATAAAATGTGAGTCACACACGGGGTCTCTTAAAACTAAACAGAGGGTGTAATTCATTACGGGTGGGCAGAGTACGGGCTAAATTAAAGTTTAGCTCATTCTCAACGTGCACATTGTGGCAACTGTTTGTGTAGTCCGGTCACGGATACGCGTCTCTTTAATCAATGGAGAATGGAACCGGTCTCTGTATACACATCCACAATCTAAGGCTGATAAATAAGTGTAACAGAGTCTACAAAGGATTCATCAGTTCAAGACGTACATATTTAAAATTAGTTCTTTATTATATCCCCCAAAAACAAACAATCTCTTTTATTGTATATAGATTCTTAGACAAGCGAAAAACTATTTACTGTTACAAGAATTTATTAAAATTATTGCTTACGTTGATAATGATTTTGTAGCAAATCATAAGAACTATAATCACCGGAAGAACCAATGTTTGTTAGTCTGAGAAAGTGTGAAAGTTAAATTTGTTATTGATTAATCGGTACTGTTAAATCTGGTTATATTATTCTATGTAAGTTTTTACTTTTTCGCTCTCTTGAAATTGTCGTTAATCCACGTCGTATCCCCATTGCGGTGGTCCTCCTTGCGTAGCCAAGTAATTAGCTTTCTAATTTTAAAGAGCGGCTCCGCTCTCAGTGCCTCCCATCAATCCGCTCCCCTGCCCGCGACCGAATCGATAATAATTAATTATTTTTGACATAATCACTGCCAAAATCCATTCTCTTTTTGCTAATTCACGGGCCTATAATAAAATAGGGCGACGCTTTTAAGCTCGTTCGGACGAAATGCTAAAAAAATTTATCATATTTAATACAAGATTCTGCAGAATAAGGAAATTCTGTTAACGTCCACAACCACAAAAAGATTATTTAATCTGATACAATTTTAAATATTTTTCGTTAAAACTCATTTCAAGTAACGAGATGAATATAACGAATAGGTGAACAATAAGACTAAAATGACATGGGTTTATTGATAATTTCGGAAACGAATGGAACGCTCTGCCAACATTACATGACAGACAATAAGTTGGACACATGTCGAATATTACAGAGGTACACACATATACAAAGATTACCATTACACATGATACCTTTATGTTATATGCTCTCAAAATAAAGTTCAAAAAGCTACTACTTTACTTAAATATTTGGAAAACATTGTAATTTATAATCTAAATAACAGTACACTATAACCAACTTATTTTTATTTGTATATACTTGTAAGATACAGGTAAAAACATAATAAAAACATTAGACCCTGGGGCGGTTTACCCCATGATTAAAACCGGCGAAGCATGCGTAATGAGGATGGTGTGTTTGAACGATTCGGAATACTCAAGTCCATTCGGAAACAGGTTGAATATGGGCATAACCATACCACCTGCGTTTGTTTGCTGCCGGCTAAGACCTCGCTACTTGAGGTTCACGTGCTGTTTACTTAGGCCTCTCAACCCATATAACCCACTTAGCATTCACGGGAAATATTAGTTTATTACCGATTAGGCATAATTATGAAATACTATTGAAGTGTCTATTATCATATGTTATATTAAAAATTAAATATATTTAGGCATTTTATTTAATTTCAGACGATATTATGTGACAATTATGCTATGAAGTATATTTGGCAAGATTAATTCAATTGTTATACGTTGATAATCGAAGTACTACTGCTAAGGCGACAAACAGCTGGTTAATTAGATTCTAAAAAAACTACTATTCATATTCTAGTAAATGAAGAATCTTAATCAAATCACAGGCCTTCGGGTTATAAGGTGAAGCTACTGGAAATGGAGGCCGTTGATTGGATGAAACAAAAATCCAAATTAATTTAAAATTCTGAGCACCTTTATGAAAATCGGGGTAAGACTCTCGTCCGAAATTAAATAATATTTTGAAGGGATTAGTATCACGATCGAGCGGACACATGCTAATGCAAGAAGTTTTTAATTAAAACCGTCCGCCGTTAAGAGGCTACGTAATGGCTGATCCTCAGGAGGGATACGATATTGGGCATGTGTACGGGAGAAGCCGATGTACAAACATATTTAGGTCCGGTGCGCCTCGTAGTGCTCGCCGCGGCTAATCACTGACCAATGTATACAGATTTCTTTGTGTACACCGCTCAAAACCCCTTTCTTAATCACCTGTAATTAAAAAATATGTTACGTAACTACTCTTTATAGTTCCTTAGATACAATCTGCAAATTATATTCAGCTACTTTTTCCATTATATGTTAAACAATTACTATGATTTGTTTCTATGTCGGAAGGTATTGATATTAATACCGTATGAACCTAAGGAACTTTTGCAATGAAGAAATGGACATGAGGAATCATTTTTACAATTACAGTTTATTAGTTTCAAAACATTAATTTCTACCATAGATTATACGATTTATTTATTGTTAATTATCAAACTCCATTTTAGCAACTAACATAATTAAAATTTTTATGGATACCACTGGTGGGTATTTGTTGCAGGAGACCGTGTAGGTAGGTACCACCGCAGCTCCTATTGCAACCGATAAACAGTATTGTGTAAACATTACTGTGTTCCGGGTCGAAGGGGAATAAGCTATTAAAATTACTGGAGTAATGAGACTTAACATCTTATGTCTCGAGACGAAGAGCACAATGTGATATACCATCTTAACCAGTGACACATTGTTATAAGCAAATGTAACATTTACCATCAGGTGGACGCCTCGTTCGTCTCGTGTAATAAAAAAAGCTAATACATATTTTAAATTAAATACTATTTTTCGTTTCAGATGCACGGGACTGCGACGGAGACAACACCGATAAGGCAAGTTATAATACACTTGTTACAAATCGAACTTTGAACATAAAGTTAAACAACACCAAAATATCTGAACCCCGGGCGCAATCCAAAGTTTATCGTTCAGTTTATGGCTGGTGTGACCGCCAAAAGTCGCCGAGGAAAAGTGCAAGCTTGTTTACTCATATATCAGCGCCCCGAAGCTTTCTTTCTGATAAGCCCCGCGCTCCCTTGCTGCCAATAAAGTGATTAAGTCGCAAATCGCACCGCTCCACCAACTTTACTCGCGGACTTTGAAATACTGCCATGTGGGGCCGGAAAGTAGTTCAAATATCATGTATTTTCATGATCTGATCTATTTATTTTTTATTTTGTACTACACAAATTGTACGGTAAAAGCTATAGGAAGCGACTTACGGAATTAAAGATACTTCTGTAATTTGGAACAGAAAATATTTAATTTTAATCTTTGCACGTATCATAACTAAATCAAAAAAGTTGTTATCGGTAAGTAATACGTTTTCCTAAAACAGTGACACTGGTTAAATTGGTATTTATTGCAATACAATGTGCTCGTCGCCGTGAGACATAAGGTGATATAATTGTGGTTACCTAAGTAAATTTATTAATTTACAACACCCTTCAAATCGAAATACAGTAATATGCTCACAATACTGTTTGGCGGCTAAAATATCAGCTGCGATGGTACTTACCTAGACGGTCTCCGGCAACACAGATCTACCACCAGTGTTTTAAGCAATGATAATATTTACTACTCCTTTCAACAATTTAGAATTTAGTTTGCTTCCGGAGAATAAAATGTCTCTATTGCATATTTTAAGCTATGATCTTAGGTTTATAAGCCTTAGGTCTAAACTACAGACAGTTCTGTAAAACAGAACTATTTTTTTAAACATTGCATTACACTTATACACTGTGCAGTTACAATATAGCCACACAATTTCCACCGGGCCGATCCCCGCCGATCGGCTCTATTACAAATAAATTGCCCTTCGAAATCGTTCCGCGCGTTATAAATTTCATACGTGCTGAGAAATGACATACGGTATTATTTATAGCAGGCAGTTTTTTTTTGTATTTCGGGGAAAATACAAAGAAGACATTATTATGTAATTGAGCAACATTTTGTTAGGACACGCTATAATTTCATATATTCCTTTCGATATAACCAAAAATTGTAATATTATAGAACAGATAAAATACAGTTTAGTTTATAAAAGCTTCGTAAATATAATTCGTTTGTACGAAAGCATAGCGTATAAATAAAAATAATGTAACAGTGCTAAGTAAAAATAGCAAATGTGTGCTATGCTTGAACATTCATATATCATGACCTAAGCGACGAAGGCTTTAACTTAATTACTAGTGTAAAACAATAACGAGACACTATTGAATCCTACTTTTACTTACTTTAGGAGAACTTCTTTAAAAGTAAAATAAATCGCTTTTTTCAAATAACTGTTAGTAGCTATGCTAAAATTATTATATAATGTAATATTCCACTTAACAAATACCAGGACGTACTTAGTTGTTGGTCCATTAAAACTACCACTCTACAAAATATTTAAAATAGCTAAAATTAATGTAGAGTACAAATCAAATAAATTTTGTTGTATTAATCAAAACAACAAACGAATCCTAATGTTGGATCATTAACAACTGTTGACGGTAGATAACACGGTGTTTACGCGTTCGTTTCCCTCAACCCTCAGGCCGGTTCCCACCGCGACGGTAATAGGCGGGCGCCATTAGCTCTACAAATGACACTAAAATGAAATCTATTCATTTCCTTTGAGCCGAGTCAATCGTCGGTATATATTGTCCAATTTCACGCGATCCGGGCATTACGGCGCGTATACTCGCGCTTTCAACGCTTCTTACATTCACCTTTGTAACTCAATCTCGTACGGATTTATTGTGAAACGAGTGTCTACAAATATCAACAAAATATCAAACAACAAATTCTTCATGAAAAATTTATCTAAAAATTAAATATACCTGATACTCGTATAACATTTTAGTATTCTACTCTCATATATAAGATTTAAAAAAATAACGAACATATATTTTTTTTATCCTACTTGGGTGTCACTCAGGCCTGCGACCCGCCTGGTTGTTGAGCGGTGTTGAGCGGTGTTGAGCGGTGACCGCAGCCTATGACCGTCAGTAATACCAGAGGAATCACTTACGCGGTGCCGACCTTGTAAAAACTCTTCACGGCCTTCTTGAAGAACTTCATGTTGTATAGAAAGCCTCCGCAGGTAATTCATTCCACAACTTGAGTGTTCTCGGAAGAACACATCTTTGGAACCGGACCGTGCGTAATCATTGCGGTTCGAGTGTATGAGGATGGATTCCCTGCCGGTGGCGAACGGTGCGATGATGAAATGTGGCCGTGGGCATCATGTCAAACAGTTCGTCAGAATACATGCCGTTATATATTCGTAATTTAAAGAATACATTCATAGTGAATGAAATAAAAACACATTAGCTGCATTGAAAACCTAATCCTTTTCTACGATAATAAATAAATAATACTAACAGTGAAAATTCGATATTGTCAACGAAATCAGTGGTCAGTTACAGCGGGGTAGTTAAACTATAAGCAATTATAATAATGTTAATAATTACTGGTGGTAGGTTTCCGTTACCAAATACCATCTACTATATTTAGG